>JAQBSW010007668.1:0-39315 GCA_029291075.1 Eudiplozoon nipponicum | reverse complement strand
CAGAATTTGCCACGGCCAGTACATGATTAGTTCCCAATAAGGACGAAACCGGTCTACTGGATGAATTGCCTTTTCTACACTATATAATTCTTAGTTTATACTGACATATGTAGGTAATTAATGGGTCAGGTGTTTATATCAAGACCGCAACCTTGATTATAATAATTGTTATCACCACCCGCGCAACCAATGTTCGTTTAGTGTATGGATTTGTTGGAGTAACAAATGTTTAGATGCACTTGTAATTAGTTGTTTTGGTGAAATTTAGCATATCTTTAGAATCATTTTGCTGGCAAAATGTACCGACTCGGAAACCATGTCGTTGGTACAATGTACCGACTCGGGAACCTTTGTGTTGGTACACTTTACATATTATATATATATATATATATATATATATATATATATATATATATATATATATAGTGGATTGGCTTGTTAGTCGCATTTTATATGGATGGAATAGGGCTTTATACTAACACCTACTGATGAGCTGCCAGTAAGCATGAAACGCATGTGTAAATGAGATTATGTTTTTCAATTATGCTGACTTTGTTTTATCCTTCTGATTAGATTTGAATTAATTTGTTGCTAGGTGCGCAACACAATTGTTTGTGATATTCAGGTAAAAACTAAAATTTAAATTTGTGCACCTAATATATACAATGCAGCTGATTGCATTAATTTGCTGCCTGACAGTATACTTCTGCGTTATTGGACCTTTATTCGCAGATTTTCTATTTTACACAATTACACGCATGTTTTCTTTGTGCCTATCTGTTTCATCACTTGGCAGTTACTGAAATAACCACCGATGGCATAAAATACGCAGACTAACGCGTATAAAATCTGATTAATGAGTCATTATAAATTGATTAAAATGAGCTTTGTGCATATATGAAGTCCACAAACTTGACCCATATAATTATTTTCATCGTCCTCGTAATCCATCATAGCATAGTTACTCACGGATTTATTGCTGGGTGATTTATGCAATAACCAATATTCTGTTGTGCCTGTTGATTGCAATTATGCTATTGAGAATTTCCCTCTACTTGATCCGTTCAGATGTGAATTTCAAGATAAAAGCTAATTTGAGATATTACTAGCCTTTCAGATAGCTGACTATCTGCTTTTGCACTGTAATTCTTTGTTTATATTCATTAACTTTACCAATAGAGAATTTTAGATTTAAATACTCAAAACTGACTGATTGTAAATGGACGCCGAAGATCATCTTCTACATTAATTTATATCGCCGAACGTTTACAAGTATGAAATTGGCTGCAATCTCATCTATATAGAAAGGATCAAACAGCTAATTGGCTATATCAATCGACAATTACCAATGGAGCTCACAGGCTGGTGTCTATCACCAATGAGCAAGTCCGCTACAATAGGACACATCAGTAAAACAGACCACAAACCAGATCGAACTAATATTTCAGTACTTTAAAAAGCACAGACTGAAAGGAAGACCAACCAAAACATTAATTAGTACATTACTGAAAAATTTATGCTGTGAGCAGCATGGATTGCGCATTCGATGAATGCAAGCAAAGGTGACCAGGTTCGAATCCCAATCGCGGCAAATTTCAGCAAGAGCTTAACGAGTTCAAAATAAACGGGAACACAACTAATTGGTGAATTGAATTTGATAAATTTCAAAATGTTTCGTTTATTCTGAAAACATTAATATCATTAAATTCCTGCCACAAACATTAATTCGATATTCCTTCTTCGGCTGGCATTTTGATTTTCATTTAAAGTCAAATAGAGGTCGGCTAGTTAGACCATTAGGTAGAAAGATATGTCAAATAGATTCCACATCAAAGAAAGGTTAACTAAAACAGTTTTTTATATAAACTAAAATTGCATGTAATGTGCAGCAGATATGACGCAACAGCTCAGTGCAAGACTTTAAAGAAAATGTGCAACATTTCGAGTCACGTTCGTACCAAAGTCTGGCAAGAAATTAACGAATATCAAATTAGGACGCACCCGGTCTACTTGATGAATCTCCGTTGCCAAGTAATGCATTGTTTAGTTAACAATGACACTATACATACAATCAGAGTCCTGCAAAATATTTCAATTCAATATCATTTTCTAAGTTGTCAAGGTGTATGTGCTATATTGAAAGTTCGGCGGTGGTTAGGTAAAAAGTAATATCAAAATAGATGCGAAATAGTCTATAACTAAAGGAAAGGCTAACCAAAATATAAATGGGAGTATAACTGAAAATTGCGGAACGGAGCATTTGACGAGTGCAAGATTCCAAGGAAAATAAGACCTGATTCAAATCACTTTTTTGGCATACTTTGCCAAATACGTGGCAAGAGCGCATTGTAGACGAAACATATCTATTTGAGGTACTGCTCTACCTAACATATAAAATGTTTAGTTTATAGAGACATCATTATATATATATATATATATATATATATATCACTGGTATAGTTTAAGCAAATTAAAGTTGATTGATTCATTTATTTTGACCTCTCCACAATATTTGCAGAATTTCGGCGGTGTGAAATCAAACCTCGGAGCATTTTGCTCGGAATTCAACAACTAATATCCCTTATCAAGAGAGCCTTGCAATGAATGCAGCAACTATTAGCGAATACATAAGTGAGTATGAATTGTACGATATCACAGAAATACGAGAAATGCATTTGTGCTAGTAACCGTATGAATGAAAATAATAAAAATCATACTAAATTAAATTTGTGAGAGATTATTGAAATAACAAGTAATCCCGTGCAGTTAAGAAGAAAACATAAACTCTGTCTTATAAACTGACATTAAAATTAACTGAAACGAATATCCAAAGGCTAACCGGCAATGCTGAAAACATAAAAGGTGATTGTCAGCATAAAAGATAGCGCAAAAGTTTAATGAACATGATTAATCTATGCTGTAAAATAGTAGAACTGCATGAGTACGTTCATAATACTCACAAAATCAATTAAACAAACACATATAACCATCTATATTGTCATTACAAGTTTAATATTTCATATTATACTAATTGCAATTCATTAAAAAAACCGGTTTAGTCCTTTTTGGTCAATTATCGCGTACATGCCACAACTTCCGCAAACGGGTCGCGAATCGGGTCACATTTGCTTTGGAGACTTCTACCTCACACACTGCCCAATCCAAGCCGCGCACAACATGCAATGTTTAGTCATAAACTAACTTATGTTATTTGGTACCTTATCCTTTGGGTGATGCTTGTTGGGCCTATCTTTGAACTTAATTTCCAACTAGCTACAATAGAGCTATCATTTAAGACCAGACAGCGCGCGATCCAGAGAAATTATGTTGAATTGAATTATTATGCCATGATTATGACATATATTTCATCAATATGTAATAAACATTGCTTAACGTAGATAATAAATTCAACAAGTATAATGATTTCGTTCTTATTGGAAACTCGTCAAGTACCTATCAGAATTTGGCGCGACTGCGGCTCGAGTCGGGCACATTTACTTCTAAGTCCTGAACTTGTACAACTGCGTCAACCTGATGCATATAGCACACATTTTTCAATTGTATAACAACTTGTTTCATTAGCTATTATTTCTTTCAACTGATAGCGCATGTGTTAATAACAGTTATTCAAATCCAGTTTACGAGCTTGATATAACGAAAAATCCAATTATATATATATATATATATATATATATATATATATATATATATATATATATATATATATATATGCCTGTCTAAACTAAGTATCAGATAAGGTAGCAATCGAAATTCATTAAGTAAACCGGTTCCATCAATATTGGGAACAAAACTCGGACATGGCCACGATTACGTCAGAGTCAGTGACCCAATCTACTGCATCACCCTGTCACACACTACACATAATTTGCATGTATGTACTAACACATGTTTAATTGCTTTGCCTTTCCTTCAGGTGAAGACTATACCGTATTTCTTCCGAGCTAAATTTTCAACTTGGCCACTCATATCTGGAATTTTGGAGCAAACACCAAGTCATCAGGTGAAGTAGTATATTATTCAGTATTTATACAATAAAATCAACATTGATTGCGCGGATGGTGATAAAAACTATTTAAATCATTATTGCGAACATTATATAAACACCAATACCAATATCTAACAATTTTCGTTGCGCAGAGCTTCTATCGTTTGATTTGGTTTCGCAATTGACTCTTGCAAGACAACTGATAGCCCTCATAGTTCGCTAAAATCTTGATTTCAATACGAAAAGCGTAACTGTTTCCTTGATTGATGACCACATTTACCACCAGTTTTTCGTCAGTGAGTATGGTATTAAAGTCGTGATGATGGAACGAGATAGGACATCCGGAAACATCGTAAAAATTCCGGAAATATGGCACTACAGCATTTTCAGTGGACATTACACGTGTGACAGGCTTAAGAATAACGAGATCAGTTATAACTCATCAATTAAGAAACAAGCACATCGTGTGCTTGGAAATATGAAGGAATCAATAATTTATCGATCTACGCCTGCTATCAATTGTCCCGCAATAGTCAATACCAGTATAAATTTGTCCATTTTGATTCCAGCACTATATATCGTAGCAAATGCAATTCATACAATTGACCGGTTTCGACTTTATGGGGAACACGTCAAGTACTGTCCAATATTTTGCCGCGGATGAGGCTCAAATCCGGGCATGTTTTCTTCAGTTTCTGCGATCCTATCCACTACGTCATACCGGCGTATATATATATATATATATATATATATATACCATGGTCTGTGGATGGCATACTAGACTGCCAGGTGAACCCATAATTACAGAATCCCGTGAGCGCTGCACCATAGCGGTTATTTAGTTGCGTCGAATATAGTTTACTGAAGTTGTGGACGCCAAACACCGACAAGCCTATGCAAGACGCCCTACACACACTCGCCTAACGATCGGTGACTATATCATGGTCGCGAAGGTTGAGCCAATGACACTAAAGACTGTCAATGATAGTCCGTATCGTGTGGAGAGGGTGAAATCAGAGCACAATAAAGTTTTCGTTAACATGTCTGATGGACTACAATTTGTCGCACTTGATCGTTTCCGTAGGATGCCAAGATCCTATCCTGAGAGGGAAATAAAATGTATCAATTGATACATTTGTGGCCGAGAACGCTCCAGTTGTCCTTTCTAGGGCTGAAGTTAATAAAACAGAAACTCCTAGCAGAAGTGTCTGAATTAAGATGAAGCAGTTAGCACAATGATGGAAGCATCCTTCGAGCTGCAGAATATAAAAAAATAAATAGTTGTATTTTCCTTTACTAAATAGATACGCTTTATACGAGCAAAATTCAATAAATAATTGACTAAAAATAAAGCTTTTTTGTTACGTTAAATAAAATGGCTTCTGACTGATTGGAAAACTTAATAAGAGTATTAACCGCATAAATGACCACTTTGACTGCGGAGATAGGGATAATGAATTCTCGGCTGGTTGGCACAGTAATAATAAATACTGAGAGAATCTGCACAAACGACCCAACCAATATAGGTGAAGTCAACAGTAAGTGATAACAAAGAAAAATGACGAATCAGGAACTGAAAGACCTCCGTATAAAATATATGGGACAAAATAAACTTTAAGTAAAAATGGCGTCAGCAAAACCAATATCTTCCGGTTTTAAATAGAAGGCTTTACAACAAAGCTAAACCATGCAATGTTTTTCGCAAAAATAGTCTTAATTTGATTTTTCCTTTAAATCACGAAAAAGTCGTATCGGGGTCACATTCGATGAAAAATCACGTAAGGTTCGCAAAGATAAAGTTTGATAAGGACTTGGAGCATATTACAAATAAATAAAAGACCCCATAATATCCAATTTCTTTATAGCTGACTTCAATTGTTCGTATTACGTCACAGTGAGATCCCAATGCGCCTATAGCGGAATATGGTGTTGGTTGAAAGAATAGCGACCCACCATACAAGGCACAAATTTAGCATTAACATTAATTTCAGGTTCAAAAGCTTGCATTTGAAAGATTAGAGCAGCAAATATTATATTTACGTAACCTAATTTCCTTGGATGCATAGTTACATCTATCACTTATTTGTTTAAAGAAATATGTCTGAAAATGACCAGCTTAATAATCTTTTTCCATTTTCTAATGCAAGTTATATGAAAACAGGCTGCGGTTATATGTATTTTACCTAAAATAATTTATAAACAAATAAATTCTTACTCTTTATGGACGGTGGGATTCCAGCATGCTGAATCGTTGAGCGAGCCCATTCTTCAATTCTCTTGTCTTTTTCTCTGAGAAGCAGCATTGGATCTGTGCTTACAGGAAATGAAGGCGATGTAGACCAACCGTTCCTTTCATTTATTCCACAATTTGAAGGCAACATCTTCTACCACAAAGATTCAGGTTAATTTATCTTCCAGCTATAGGAGACCGTAAAAGCTGTGCCTATAAGAATGAACAAAAATTATAAGTTAGGTCATGGGTCATGTATCAAAGCATAAAAAAGAGAGTTCAAAAGAATGAAAAATTGCGAAACGGATCGATGTTTTGACTAACAAAGGCTGAATTACAGTTGTATTGTCTCTTGTAGATATTTCGGCGACTATTGGCAGTCGCCTTCTTCAATTTACCCATCATCATAACTTTTAAAAAACATCATCACTATTAGTTTTATTTTTAAAACTTGTGATGGGTAAACTTAAGAAGGCGACCTCCAATGGCCACCAAAATATCTGCAAGTGTCAACACAATTGCAATTCTGCTTGTGTCAGTCAAAACATCGAGCAGGTAATTTTGAAACAGATTTCGTTTGAAAATAATTAGAAATCGATAAATAGATGAAAAATAAGAGATTCTTTTAAGTGCTCGTTCCTGGTTAGGTGCGATTATTTTCACATAAATCACATTTTTGGTGTGTTTAATTTTAATCCATTATTTGCTTGTATCCATTTGTACAACTTTGATCATATTTTCACTGGTGTATGTAAATATTTAAAACAATGATTATAAGTTAAAAAAATTATATATAATCTACGAATCGGACCAGAAGATAAAGTTTACTATCTATAATTTATTTTTATGATTTGCGTTTCTGTTATAAAAAATTAATTTAGTTTGATTTAATCATTTGCACACTGTCAATAAAATTCAAATTGCTTTTATTTAAAAAATACTATGAAAAATTTCAATTACAGTAGAGGTTGCGTGTTTCTGGAAGAACGGCTGTACACTTAGCTAAGTGGTCCATCTTCAGTTTAAGAGCCAAAATAGCTGAACATTTCATACAGTGATCAAATCAATGCAGTCTACTGCACGGGAGTAAAAATGGACAAGGTCAAGTAAGTATCCAAAGGAATTGTAAACACAATATTTTCAGTTAAATAAATTCAAACGCACACACTAAACATGCTCCATAAAATTCAGAAAAATCCTATTAATCCTTGTTTTATATTAACTCTGATTACACAATTGTAAGCGTTTTCATTAAATCCATTCTTTTCACACGTTTAAATTAAACATTTCGAATGGAATTCACAAATTAGTAATATTGCAATTATTATCAAAAGAATATAATAATTTTGTCCCACCGAATAGACCAAAACATTCTATTGCAGGTTTAAATCCTTAGACGGAAATTATGATTATTAATTCTATTCAAATGAAAAGGTAATCCGAAATAGTCATGTCTGAATTAGTTTGATCAATTATCTTGGAACTGTATTACTGCGGACAGGAATCGATCGTGGACACGTCTGCTTCGGAATTTGGTGCACTAAACACTGAGCCACCGTGCCGCACACTACACTACACACAATTTTCAGTTATATACTAACAAATGTAAATTGATTAGTCTATTTTTCCTTTAGGTGGTGCCCATATGGCATTCATTTAGAGCCAAAGTTACAACTAACCATCCCAAACCTGTCATTACATAACAGACACTACACTACATGTCCGCGGCAAATTCTGGCCATTACATGATGAGTTCCCAATAAGGACGAAACCGGTCTACTGTATGAATTGCCTTTGGAACTTTGGGTCTAAATGGATGCCATATGAGCTCCACCTAAAGGAAAAATAGACTAACCAAGTTAAGTTAGTTAGTATATAACTGAAAATTGTGTGCAGTGTAGTGTGCGGCAGGATGGCTCAGTGGTTAGAGCACCAGATTCCGAAGCAGACGTGCCCAGGTTCGAATCCTGTCCGCGGCAAATTCTGGCCAGTACATGATGAGTTCCCAATAAGGACGAAACCGGTCTACTGGATGAATTGCCTTTTCTACACTATACAATTCTTAGTTTATACTGACATATATAAGTAATTAATCGGTCTGGTGTTTTATATCAAGACCGCAACCTTGATTATAATAATTGTTATCACCACCCGCGCAACCAATGTCTGTTTAATTATATAAATTTTCATTTCAATACCACTTCCCCATGAAGTGTGGTGTCTGTTCAGTAATGACAGATTGGGGATGGTTAGTTGTAACTTTGGGTCTAAATGGATGCCATATGAGCTCCACCTAAAGGAAAAATTGACTAACCAAGTTACATTAGTTAGTATATAACTGACAATTGTGTGTAGTGTAGTGTGCGGCAGGATAGCTCAGTGGTTAGAGCACCAGATTCCGAAGCAGACGTGCCCAGTTTCGAATCCTGTCCGCGGCAAATTCTGGCCAGTAAATGATGAGTTCCCAATAATGACGAAACAGGTCTACTGGATGAATTGTCTTTTCTACACTATACACTGACATATGTAAGTAATTAATGGGTCAGGTGTTTATATCAAGACCGCAACCTTGAATATAATAATTGTTATCACCACCCGCGCAACCAATGTCCGTTTAATACTTACGCTTGTTTGCATTGAATAGTAACTGTTCATTTCTGCCCAAATGGTTCATTCCTTTATATAATTTATTGTAAGAATTTGAGCAATTTAAAAGAAAACACGTCACATTTTTATTCCTTTTCTCGATAGCTTATAAGTTCACTATAAGCAATTAAAAGCAATTTTAATTGTGTACTAATTCATGTGTGGAAGTATAATTTAATATAAAGAAGTTTTTTGCATTATATGTATACCTCCACACATGATTTATTTCTCAATTAAAATTACAAATGTACAAAAATGATTGAATTTAAAATTATCTATAAGAATTTAATAATGGAATGAAACGCTGAAAACGTGATTTTGGCATGTGATAACTAATCAAACACTTTTTTTTTAAATACGAGCTTTAATAAAATTCTTTGTTCCCTTCCTATGTGCAAAAACCAAAAGAAATTTTATCAGATACAAGAAAAACTTCTTTCTCATTATCTCCTCAAGTATCTACTAATGAACATATCTTTATATATAAATTGGAAAGCAAAACAAGATAGAAATATGTGAACAAAGAGAGTGTGAAAAATAGAAACCAATCAAATTGCGTACGTCACATCCAGTTCAAGCTCAATGATTGTACGTGCTTCTTCTGCTTACATAAATCCGGCTGCAGTTTGTTTATCCATAAGGCTTCGTATGTGGCTAGCTCCCTTTTGTTTTTGCATTTAGTAATTACTTTGAATGCTACGCCTGGAGAACATACGTGCGATGTTTCGATGATGTGTTGCGCAATAGCAGACGTGTATTCACCATTTGATTTAAAACAGGCGTTTAAGTTACAATATTCTCTCATTCGAGTAATTAACCGTCTGGTCGATCGGCCTACGTAAGTTGATCGACAACTTGCGCATGTATATTGGTAAATAATATTTGATATCGACATTAACGGCTGTTTCTATTTGATTGCTGGTAAAGGCAAGTGTGTTACCCTAAATAACACTCGTAGTTTAGCTGCATTAAATGTGCGTGTTAATGCTGCTTCAACTTTCTTTTGTGCCATTCGGGAATTTTTATCAATAACTACCACCGGTATTTTCCGGGCTTTAAGACGCACTTTATGAATCTTAATTTTCCTTAAAATAAGCCAATAGCCTTATGTGTGATGAAACCTGGTTGAAATTCAATCAGATACCATTCCTTTCTGCTATAATTTACTCCCTTATTAAACTTCATTATCATTTATGCTAACGACCCCCTAGTATTGCATTTTTGTTTTATTTACCAATCTCAATTAACGATTTCACCACATTACTGTGGGTGTCTATATTACCTACCATACTTCTGTATCATTCTGTTTTATTACCTAGAATATATGCATACCTTGATACTTCAATATATTAGAACTAATGATAATAATTTGCTCGATAAAAATAACATAATTAATTAGGACGCCTAATAATGTCACCTAAGTAGAGGCATGCCTACGAAGCGGAATTGAAAATAAAGGTCGTCATTTATGCAAAAATACACGGAAATTAAGTGACTGCGAAAGAGTTCAGCAGCGTTCAGTCATTGCTATGGAAGCAAAGGAAGCAAAATTATAACCTCCGTTAAGTCACGAAGATCAAGCGGAATTTCCGTGATAACAAGTCAGGTGGTCACAGTGGATTTATGAACAATGAACAGCATATACAAGCGTCTCCACAGTGTCCATTCTACCCAAAGCGACAGCAATGGTATGTAGCATCAAGATCAATAATTTTCATGAAAGTCCTTCGTGGTGATGAAACTTCATGGGAAGACGTCATCTCATCATTTGGATAAGAACTATCATCTCGCATTAGCTGCCACCGGAATACGAAGAGAAGCCGGTAATCTTCTTCACTTATAGCACGAACAGGATAAATGAAAAGATTAATCAGCTAAACAACATCACAAACATGACAGATATGCACCCCAACTTCGACATATATGTGGGCACGGTATCTAAATGAACCACAGGGAATGAGAAGTCATGTTAAACAGTCGTCCTCGGTTGTCAGGCAAATGAAAAAAGCTCCCAAAAATGGTCCTTTTCAAAATGAATATACGTCAAAGAAAATTTTCTAGTCGAAGTCATTGTGAGGGATAACACAAAATGTTGTATGACCCAGGAGTAAACGACTAAGTGACACGGAGCAGAATACATCAGACAGCCAGGTGGTATTTACCACGTATCTCTACCTCTATTGTTTTACGACTCGATGCGCACCCATTTCACGAATAACAATTGGAGAAGGATTAACCAAAATGCCCCACCCGCTAGACATTAGTGTTGACAAGTCATTCAATGTAAAATTGCGAACCGCGTTGGAGCAGTGGAGGACAAAATTCGAGTGAATCTTCACCAAGACAGGGAGGCAACGCCGGGTTAGCTAAGCTTCAATCTCCCAGTGGATTTTTGATGCCTGAAATGAGGCTTGGATCTCAAATATCATCTGCGGTTTCGTGAAAGCTGGAATCATCACTGAACAGCCAGGTAACAGCGACGATTCTGTATCGGACTTTGGCGTGGTTTAGGCCATACCTGAATTCGAATTTGCTCAACTGCTAAACTCATATACAGAGAAAGAAAATTTCGATTGGTGCGTGAATACAGAAGAATGGAAATAAAGTTTATACTGTTTTAGTTTAAATTTTTAATAAATTAATTTCGTTAAATAAATAAATGTACTTACTATGTAATTGGACAATAAAAGTTTTGTTGTTTAGCTGTTCGAAATGCGCCTTTTAGTCCAAGAAATAAGGTAGATAGAAAAATAATTTCATTTCAATTAAAAAATTGGCGATTAAACTTTCCGCATGCACGCCTTTAGTTTATTTTCCAGTCATTAGTTGTATAGTATAGTTTGTATTCATAAAATACAAGCTTGTATCTCCAGCAAAAACATCTAGAAATAATGTGCTAAATGAAACTTAATATTTATATTGAATCAGATTAGACAATTTAAATTATTTAGACTGCGAACTATGCGCACATATATTTGTTAAAATCAATTTCTTTTTAAATTTTGATGTGCATTTTTCTGAGGAACTCACGTCTATACATACCAAACGGTCATTTAATAATAAGATATTTCCATACCAACCTAACTATATAGTGACAACAATTTTGTTCTTCCTTAATTCATTCCACCAAATTAGCCAAAGGGTCATTTTACAATAAGATATTTCCATACTAACCTAACAACATAGTGACAACAATTTTGTTCTTCCTTATGTGTTTAAATCGATTGTAAAACCAGCAGAAAAATCACTAACGCCAACCCAAAATTGATACTCTTACATGTATCAAGAAGGGTACTGTGGCAAATATTTTTTTATCTTAACAGTGAAACGTATTTAAATGAGAATAAAATCCATCCAGATTCGATCAAGCAATTCAAGAACAAAATCGAATGGCTACTGGCTAATAATGGTAAACTCAATTACGTATAAACTGTATCACAAAATTTTGCAAAAAACCCAATGATATTTTCTCAAAAATACTCCGTGAAATATCATAATATAAAGATATTAAAATGAAACCAACTAATGTTTAAATTTATTTATTTAAATAGTGGAATTATCAATTATTTTACGGATAACCAATTTTTAGCAATAGTCAACATTGAGACAGAGACACTCAAATTGTCCTATCTAAGGCTGAAGATAATTCAACAGCAATTCTACGCACAAGTGCACGAATTAAGAGGAAGCAGTCATCACAATGATGGAAACAGCCGTCGAGCCGCAGAAGTGAATATAAATAATAAATATTTGTATTTAAATTTACTAAATGGATGCGCTCTTTTCGAAAAAAATGAAAAATAAAGCATTTGTGTTGAATTGAAAAAATGACTTCTGGCGGATTGGGAAACTTAGTAAAAGTATTGTCTGCAAAAATAAATAATTTGTTTGCGAAGTTAGGGATAATTATGTTTCGGCTGGATAATAAATTCTGAGGGAATCCGCATAAACGACCCAACCAATAAAGGTGAAGTCAGCAATGTCAGCAGACAGATGCTAGTTTTTTTCATCCGAAGTGTCGAGCTTTTTCCGGTCATCATCAGAATTTATCTCTATGCTTGCACTCTTGGATGTGCAGAGGCCACAGTTGTTGTTCGAATTATTTAAAGCCTCTGTTCAAGCGAAAACATTTTCATTAGAAGCACCTATTTTGCACGGGGCTGTCGAGGAATCAGTTGAACTGCCAATTGAAATCCTATTAGAATTGCCTGTCTTCCTGACGCATAAAGAATATAAAAGCAAGTGTTGGATTATCGCCGAGCCAGGATTCAGAACATGATTCAGATTTGTAAAAATCATTACCAGAGGAGATGCCTCTTGATGCCATGGCACGCATCAAGCGGTGGTTGTCTAAACTAACTGAGACATTGCTCGGGGGCAGCCGCATGAGGCCATAATGTTTTATGCTGCTGGATTCTACAATATATGGCGTAATATCAAGTGCGAAAGGCGGCTGGAAGAAAGAGCTCAGGCTCTAAATAGTTCGGCCAAAATGATCACCACATTAAGTGCGGCGACAATACGAACGAATCTCGTTTCCGCATTCGGCAGTAGCGACATCACTAATTGGTGTTCTACGCAATATAATCAACAAGTCCGAGACGGACGGTGGTAGCCGGTGGCTTGAAAACAAATTAAATACATGAAGACCATCTGCGACGAACACATTGTCTAAGGGTCACGAAAATTAGTATATTTCTCCTAGATAACGGCCAGTTTAATGGGGAAATAGGGTCAATTATCTAACCATTAATGAGAGTCGGGATCATGACAAAAATATAAATCCTTGGAATGGTCATAACTGTAGATCGAAAGAAGAAGACCAACAGAGCACCCTAAAAATTGTTCAGAATAAGATGGCCTTCAAATAAAAATAAGTAAGGCAAACGTTGCCACACGTGATGATTTTTATTTAAGTTAAATTTTTAGAACACTTGAACCAGTAATAATGCAATTGGATACGGGAGCTGATGTGTCAATGACTTAGCCGTTAAACAACGGAAAACCTACGAGAGCAAACTTGTATCAGGCATTGGACGCGTCGACGATGACTTCGGGAAAATGGTGCACTAAATTTTTAAGAAATGAAAATATAAACAATATATCTTTTGCTGTAGCGAATACAAAAACGCCCCTATTGGGACTCGATTGCATTAGAAAATGGGTTAAGACAATGTATTGTCAAAATAAACATGCATGCCTCTCGAGGCCGACAAGTACGAATTTCATAAATTTGGTATGTACCCCTAAGAGTCAGGAGGAGGTCAATTGTCTGCTAGTGTGGTGGAAAGAGCTTCAAAGCCAATAAAACGCTAAATTCAAAATCCCGGATTGCACCGAATGTCCAGGCACAACGGTCGATCGCCTTAAACTATGGCTAGAATTAAATGAAGGTTACGAACCACCAAAAGTATATGGTGCTCCTCCAAAGAAACTAGCAGCAGCGATTCGGGCAACAGGAGAGTTGATAGAGGCCGGTGTTATTGCACCATCCTCATCTCTTTATCGAGTTCCCATGGTTTACGTTACCGAAAAGGATGGTTTGCTCTGACCAGCGGCTGGTTTCTGGCAATTAAAAACGGTGAACAAACGTGACCTTTATCCCAGGTCGGCTCTGCGTTATCTGTTCCTACAGCTAGCCTGAGGCAAACAGTTTGTCGTGCTTGACCTTAAACATGGAATTTGGCAAATTGTAGTTCGGGCCGTAGATCGATGGAAATTTGCAGTGCAGGTACTCCAAGGTAATTTCAATTTCACTTGGGTACCATTTGGTCTGAAGAACGCACTGAAAGTGTTCAAAAAAATGATGGAATCCTTTGTGACATACAGCTGGTTTCAAGGATGTGGCAGCCGATGCACTCAGCAGAATTTCGGCTGTGCGAGTTACATCACTTATCAAAAACACTGAAGAACAGGGAAACGATACCACATGCTAAGAAATAGGCAATCGGTTACAAAACGGGACCAAGGTGTCCGCAGCATACAAAGCGTTGGGCCTACAAAACAGCTTATTAGGGCGAAAAGAAGGACTAAACGTGCAATGGTGTGTGTCGGAGTCTATACGAACTGAACTGATGGCCTTCTGGCATAAAACGTTTGGGCATCCCGGCGTCTGGTGCCTCATTGAGACATTTTAGTCGCGCTTGAATTGGCCTAGCAAATTCAAAGAAATTCGTGGCTATTTTCAACAGTGCATTACATTTCAGCGTTTTAAACCACAAAAAGAGATATGTTTATTCGATGGGTCGAGTTTGTACTACTGAACAAAAACAAAGAAGAGAAGATTATAAATTGTTTAGAAGAGCGATGGCTCAATCGATTTTGTGCACCACACGTTATTGTTACTGACCAGGGTGCACAGCTTGAGTCGAGAGAATTTAATCAATGGTGCAAGGACCTTGACGAAAAACATTTCCGCGCAGCCACTTACCACTCACAAACCAACGCGACGACTGGCGAGCACACAGGACCATGAAAGATCTATTGTAGTGTTCGTGCCACGAGAGCCTAGGATCCTGGGGTGACAAATTACATTTGGTCAAGCGGGCCATGCGATTTACGGTATCAACAACTACAAGATTCTCTCAAACAACCATGGACTATGAAGGGCATATTAGACTGCCAGGTGAACACGTAATTCCGGGATCCCATGAACGCTGAAAAATATCGGATATTCAAGAATACCTAAAACAACTAAGTGAGTATATGGGCGCAACACAGCAACAAGCCTATACATGACGACCTACATGCACTCCCCTCAGTGTCGGCGACTATTTTATGATCGCCAAGGTCGAGACCATGGCAGTACAGGCTGTCAATGATAAACCACAAACTACAAAAGCTACAAATTTGTTACGTTGGTGACTGCGTGGAAATTGTTCAGCCACAGTCTGAACCGCGTGCTTGGTTGCTCGCACTTTGCATATTAATTGCGGCTTGATTCTCGTTAGTCGGTGTGCCATCGTGCTCTGATGATGATGATGAAGATGATGAAATGGCAAAACGCGCCAGTGCGCGATAATGACGGCATTTGTGCTATTCTGTGCGACTAATTAACCCAAGATTTCAAAATTGATTTTTAAAATTATTATCTCAAACTATGGAATCCTTAATTTCTAAATGTATAATTTATATACGCATAGCGAAAGCATAAAAATTGTTTTGTTTGTGACCGCATAAAACTTGTACAGACTAATTTCCTGTCAAATCCAGTGTATTCGGGTAAACTCCAGGTGTGAAACGTATATTTGATTTTTAACACCTGGCGTATGCATTGTAGTCAGAACCTCATTCGTCAGTTTGCAGTCGTGCTCTGCTAATGAGCATTGAAGATCAAAACGCGTTGTCTACATGCGACCGACGGTTGTTTTGATGTCTTCTAACTTCCTAGAGACAATGAGATTGGTGTTCCTCTCAAGCTCGCAAGTATTGTTTAAATTCATACGAAAATACTTAAATTAAATAACACTTTGCAAAGTGGCATGGTGTCTGTTTCTTAACAACAGATTAGTGCTAATTAGTTGGAACGTTAGGTAAATATTGACCCACTCGATGATCCGCCTATAGTGTAGACTAAAATATTAATATGAAAAATGCACGCAAGGAGTGGATCATGTGATGCATGAATGAGTTTAATATCTCGTAATATAACTCAGAATGGTTCGATTCACAGTCGCAAAAATTCTGGCTACTACTCGGTTGTGCATAATAAGGTGGATATGAGTTTCGTGCTTACAGGCGACTCATCAGTGGGAGCCGGTATTACACCCTTTAACCACTATATATTTTGGTCAAGAATGTGGGATAATTGGACGGTACAATCAACTTGACGACTGTGTAAACCTGGATAATTGAAGCTAACATCATATAAAGTCTACGACAATGCGACTTCAACGCTAACTCACACTATATAATATACATACCGAGTCTGTAAAGGACACTAACACTATGGCTATTGTGTAAGTAACCGATACCAACATTACAGTACCGAAAAGGTAAATGGTATTAACACTGTGGTTGTCGAGTCAGTGCATGGTACTTATATGATGGATTTCAATTTATTCTATAGTTCACCAAAATTGAGAAATACAAGTATTTCTGAACTCCTGTTACTCCAGTAAATCCATACACTGACCTTCATCGATATCAGTTATCACATTTCGAGGTAATCATGGAAATCATTCAATTCAATATATAAGTGTAAGATACTGGTTATGGCGGAGAGCTAATATATACTACATTATGTATTAGGTGTTGCGAAACTTGTAACAACTTAGTTCAGTTGTGACCAGAAGGATAAACCAAAGACAGCATGAACGAAAGGTATAATCTCGTGCACATTCCTTACGTACTTACTGGCGATTCATCCGTAGGAGCTGGTATTATGCACCTTACCCAATATATATTTAGGTGAGGAATGTGTGAAAATAAGACGGTATAATCTTCTGTAATGTAGACGAGATTTTACTTACCGTTCATGCTGTCTTTGGTTTCTCCTTCTGGTCATAATACAACTAATTTGTTAATAGATTCGCAACAACTTATACATAACTGCACATATATTAGTTCTTCGCTTAAAACAGTTGTTTTGCTATTTATACATTGAATTTTAGTTTATATTTGATATATATATATATATATATATATATTTATATTTATATATATAATATTAATTTTAAATTATTTTTCTATGGCTTGTGTGAAACTTATTTCATTACGAGAGAATTTTTATTTATTATTTTTTTACGGAAATATGGCTCCAGTGCAGTTTTAATAGACACTCGGTTAGAAGAAATCGCCGATATTTATCCTTATTTATTTGTGCCGATGCAGATGCTAATGGATTAAAAAGTTCGCGACGAACAAACTCCTACATAAAAACGGTAGTATAATTTTGTAGATATAAATTGGTGTCCTACTGGCTATTGCATAATTTCCTGATCCTCGTTTTAACTAACATATGGTTTGATATATTTTTTATTGCCTTATTATTTTATCTTAGTTTTGTATGATTATCAGTAGACTAAACTAGGCACTCACAATAGGTATGGAACATAGTACACTAAAAGAGATCGGGACCAGCCCCTTATTAATCATTAAATTCTGCTTAAAACATCAGTGGTATAATCTCATTGCACATAATGAGTAAACTTATTATTGCATGTGACACTCGATATACCTACATTCATTTTTGTTGTTTCATTCGTGAAGAAATTTTATGACATATTACAATCTTTCGGTTGTCCTGACTAGTATATGAGGTGTTATTAAGTTTTAACAGGGGAAGATTTTTTTAGAATTTTGTACTAATGAAGTCTGTTTATTAATTATAGCAGCTCAGTTTTACTATTTTCAAGATTCAGAGCTTAAATGGTGATAACTTACCTGTTTCTTTTTTTACTCTAAACAAATGTTCGGGCGGTCGCTAAGCGATTCATGTTGGTTAATTTAAACCATTAGAAATGGCAGAATATGGTAGGCATATGATGGAAGATCTCTGAAAGCCAGGATTAATATGATCCACGGAAGCACTGAAAAAGCGACACCACAAAAAATTAAAACTCTAAGTTGATGTTTTTAAGAAAATTGATTTTGTGTTTTCTATCACCTAGACGATTTCTCCGTGGCTAGACACATATTATTTATTTTTAATAGTCTTCAAAATTTTTTGACACAACAAAAATAAACTTATTCCGCAACCTTCCCAGTAAAGTAATTAATCTTTAGGTATTTTGGGGTTAAAATGATGAAAGAAAAATCGATTAAGCGATGAAATTATTTATTTAGCTGTTCAATTGGTTCTACTATCTGAAAAATAAATCGCATATGAGAAAGAATGAATTTAATCGTTCGTTTGAGCGAAGCACAGAAACTTCTACGACTGGACACATTCAATGGCTAAAGCACAACACATACAAACAAGAACAAATTGAAATAAACATATCACAACACAACAACCGCTCGGAAATATCGGCTATTATTCTATTCCTGAGCTATGATTGGCTATTCAATGAATTTAAAATGCATACATTTAGGTGAATCCAAGTCTGATTTGGCCAGTACTGAGGTCAATCTTTGGATGAATTCATAAATAATAATCAAGAAATATGTGCTCATTTAATAATTTCGAATCATCAATACCTAAAGGCAATCAAATGAACAATTTGAGATTTAGTTCATTCATGACTATTCTCTAAATGTAGTAATCAATCAATCAATCAATCAATCAATCAATCAATCAATCAATCAATCAATCAATCAATCAATCAATCAATCAATCAATCAATCAATCAGTCAGTCAATCAATCAATCAATCAATCAATCAATCAATCAATCAATCAATCAATCAATCAATCAATCAATCAATCAATCAATCAATCAATCTATCAATCAATCAATCAATCACTCAATCAGTCAATCAACCAATCAATCAATCAATTACTCATTCAATCATTCAATCAATCATTAGATCAATCAATCATTTAATAAATCAATTAATCAATCAAACATTTTTAAATTTTGAAATGGTTTTGTCGGAGTGCCAGCTTCATATATTGCAATGCCGCGTTTTGCGTACGCGGGTAGTAGCTTGCACGGACAGTTTCACAAAGATCCGATTGATCACAATTTCCAATTTTGTTTTGTCTTTGATCGGGCTGAGTTTGTATTCGTCCCAATGGAAATGCGGTTCTATCACATCTTTGTTTACTGGCGACGTTTCGGAAAGTGAATCCCCTTTCCATCTTCAGGCCAATTTGTCTACTTATATCCACAGCACAATACTCACAATAGCAGATTTAAGCAAATGTGGTAACCTCGTTCCAAAACCGTTCTATCTATATTTTATTTTTTGACTCAACACTGGTTTCAAACATAGAATTTGTCTCAGTAACTAAACTCAATATATGCATATGTCTAGTGCACATGAATGCCCTCACCCAACATCTAAATCTATATATATATATATATATATATATATATATATATATATATATATATATATATATTACCATGACATAGTAACAGTACAGTTATAACAAAAAAAGCTTCGATACTTTCTCTCTCCCCTACAACATTCTGGACACGAGATGAGATTACGAATGCCAATAATTTGAGATAGTTGAGATAAGGATTGGTCTGCTAATTATAAATAGTTCATATATAGCATATATATATATATATATATATATATATATATATATATATATATATATATATATATAAGTGCAAGTCTGCTAGGAATCTGGTGCTCTAACCACTGAGCCACCTTGCCGCACATCTACACTACAAACAAATGTTAGTTATATACTAAGTATTATAGCCTGATTAGTCTATCTTTACTTTAGGTGGATCTCATATGGTATCCATTTAAAAACAAAGTTCTATCTAACCATCCCTAATCTGTCATTACTGAACAGACACCACACTACATGTGGAAGTGGTATTGAAATGAGCATTTATATAATTAAATGAAAATTGGTTGCGCGGGCGGTGATAACAATTTTGATCAAGTTTGCGATCTGGATATAAACACCTGATCCATTAATTACTTACATATATCATTATAAACTAAGAATTGTATAGTGTAGAATAGGCAATTCATCCATAGTTATCCTTTTCTAAGAGGAATTGCGTGATTTTAACTGTCTCGGTTATAGTTTCATTGTATGTATTCTATAGGAACAGTCGTTTTCAATCTCAGGTCTTATTTTCTTTTCGTTATCCTTGAGATTCATAGACGATAATTTTTTTAGACACAGCCTTATCGTTTGGTATATTTCTCGGGGGCTTATCGATTCTCAAAATTGATAGTTTCTTCACGTCTCTTTCGAACATTTGAAATTTCTTTATTCCTAGCCTTGTCAGTGATATCTTATACGTATTTAAGGTCCATTGGATGTAATATCAAGAGCAACTTTGATCTTATTTTAGTTTTTTCTCTAATTAGTTCATATTTTCTTTTCTCTTAATTTTTTACCAATAATTTCCTTAAATGAACAAATTGTTACTGTTTCAGAACATTTCCTACCTTATCTAGCTAAAATGGTGGTCTGAATCTAAAGCATTTAGGTACAATATCACATTTTAAAAATAATTTCAAGAAGGAGGTATTTTCCAATTTCCTTACAATTTGCATTTTCCTCGATTTGTATTGGTTGAACAATTTGACCACTGTTTGGTCGTATTTAAGTAATACTTAAATGTTGAGTTGAAATGTTCAGTGCTGTTCTGTATATACTTTATATTTAGAAATGATTTCTACCTACAAATTAATGGTGTTCCTATGGGACAACCATTGTCGGTCCCAGCCATAATATTTACATGTATTATGTAGAAAAATATCTCTTATTTAGATCTCCCCTCAAACCAAACTTATATTTAAGATTCTTAGATGATATCTTCTTAATTTGGAATCATTGGGATTATGAATTGGAGAATTTTTTCGATTTAGCTAATCAACTGGGAGAGGTAAAATTTACATAGGAAATCGAAAGAAAAGAAGAATTATCGTTTCTAGATGTAAAATTAAAACGAATGGGTCAGACATTAAACGAATATTGGTTGGTGGGCGGTGATACCGATCATTATAATCAAGGATGCGATCCTAATATAAGCGCCTAACCCATTAATTACTTACATATGTCAGTAAAAACTAAGAATTTTATAGTTTAGAAAAGGCAATTCATCCAATAGATCGGTTTCGTCCTTATTAGGAACTCATCATGTACTGGCCCAGGTTCGAGCCCTGTCCGCGGCAAATTCTGGCCAGTACGTGATGAGTTCACAACTATGACAAAAATGGTCTATTGGATGAATTGCCTTTTCCACACTATACACTTCTTAGTTTATACTGATATATGTACGTAATTAATGGATGAGGTGCATATGTCACGATCGCAAGCTTGATTATAATAATTGAAGAGAATCAGACTTTGGACAAAGATATTTATTTGAAAGCTACTTATTCTGGTATCCTCCTGAATTACTGCTCTAATCACCCGTTTGGGATGGAAATAGGCATTCTAAAATCCATGAGAATAAGGAGTCTTAAAATAGTGGATTTGAAATATAGGGACAAAGAACTGATGAAATTGAAAGAAATATTCTGGATAAATGGTTATCCGGCAAAATGATTTTATAAAATCATTAACGAGACGCCATACAGATTTAATAGAAATTAACCCAAGAGATACAGCAACCAGAGCAAAAGCAAAATGAAATAAGCACAGAACTCTGGTTCTACCAGATTGCTAGACGGAGCATAAAAAATATGACATTAGCAACGAAATATAACATAAGTACAGTATCAAGATAATCAATTACTATAGGCAATAAGCTACCAAATCAAAAAGAAAAAATAGAACACTGGAACAAATTAGGGGTTTATGAGGTACCTTGTAAAGTTTGCAAACTCAGGTATATAGGTGATACCATGCGTCCAATAAAGGTACGTAGAGGGGAACATAAAACGGCATCTAAGTATGGACATAGTCATAGATCAGATCTAGCCAGACACTCAATGGAGACAGGTCATCAGATAAACTGGGATGGCTGTAAACGGATTGCACTATGTAACCGAAATAGATTAACCAGGTTGATTAGCGAATCAATGGAAATAAAATCAGAAATGTTCGTCATGAATGTGACATCTGTAGAAAAATCATTAGGCCCCATATTTATTGAAGCCTTCTCGAATGGAAGGAAACATGAATTGGAGGAATCAGAGTTAACAATAAATCCAACTAAGAGACTGCGACTACGAATTTGAGATAGTAAACGGAACAATTAAGATGGAGTCAAAAAGGTGTATTATGGCTGATATGCTATATTTGTAGTTAATCGTGTGCTCTCGGGGGAACTTTCATAGTTAGCTATATGATAATGTATATATATATATATATATAATATGGATCGTATATGCATATATATATATATATATATATATGTATATATATTGATGGATGGATATGTAAATATTTACATAAGATCTTGGAGGACCTCACACAGTTATTGATGTTTATTTATATACGGCGTGTTCAAATAAATATATATGAATGAATATTATCGTTTGATAAAAGTTGTGAGAGGAGAACTCACAGGTTGCTTGTATTTGATCATATATATCATCATCATATATATATAGCTATATATAGATATGTATATATATTGTGTAGAGACATAACTATGATCGATTCTAAATATTCATATAAGATGTGGGGTGAACTCACATGGTTGCTTAAATGCTTATTTAAGATATTCACAATATATATGTGGCAGAACATTAAGATTCTAATATAAGATATGAGGGGAACTCACATGGTTGCTAATATGTGGATTGCGATATATATATATATATATATATATATATTTCTAATTAGGAAGAAAAAACACATTAATAACAAAGTGGATAAAGGCCATTTATTTCGTGAATACTAATCATCGCTATACAATCATTCATTTATATACATTCTGTTTAGTGATGATTAGTATTCACAATAATAACCTTTATCCACTTTCATATAATGTGTTTTTCTTCTAATTATAAATATACTGTTTAATATTAAAAGGCATGAGCATTATAAAGAATATATATATATATATATTTATATATATATATATATTGTGTGGAAACTAGGATATTTTGGATATTTATATATTCATATAAAATGTGAGTATAAAAATGTATAGGTAATGTAAACATACTATACACTCAGGGTGAATTGTAGGTACTTGGTGTTCAAAGAACCCATTGTTTTGCTTATAGATATATATAGATATATATATAGACCTATATATACACTGACATATAAATAGATATTTAAGTATTAACAGATATGTTTTGACTGATATAATTTATCCATTAAGGGACTCAGCGTGTTGCTTGAATGATATTCATATTATATATGATGTATACACGTGTATAATATAAATATATATATATATATATTTAATTGACATATAAATATTTATAAAAGTTGTTGGAAGAACCCACGTAGTTGCTTATATGCTTATATTTTTATGCACAATATATAGCCTGTAGACGTATTTCTAAATGTATATTAATATAAGTTGTGGGTATAAATAAATATAAGTAAATAATAAAATTTAAATAAAAAATATTGCTAATATGATATATATATATATATATATATTCATATATATATATGAATAATATATATATATATATATATATATATATATATGATATGTAATATTTTATATATATATATATCGTCGTAAAGTCCATCCCCTCCTCAACGTGGTACGACGGTGTCAACCATGTCTCGATAGCCGATCGAACATGGGCTAACGGGGCTATGGCGGTGGTGTCACCAGGGCGTGGTGGATTTCCGACCGGCAATCGGATCTCCTATAGAATACCACATGAGCCCGACGACGGCACCATGACTCGGCGTGTGTTCCCCGCCACAAAAGGGTTCAACAGCCACAGGATTACATGGACTCCTGGACAGTACCCCGTACTTCCGAATGGCGAATGAGCTCTCAACAGCCACCGGCAACCATGCAACTTACTGCTGCCTTGCAGACTGCGCTTGGATGTGCAAAGGCTAGAGGTGCGTCTTCGATCGAAAAGCCGAGTGGTGAGGGGACACCACTTGTACCAAATTCCCAAGAAACTCCATGAAATCAATGGAGCCGGCTTATCCTTCAAAAGGAGTCAGCCGCAGTAAAGTAAAGTAAAGTAAGTATTCATATATATTTATATAGGTATATCTTTTGGACACAGATATTTAAATGGAAATATAAATTTATACATGATATGAGTATAAAAGTGTATTTGGTTGAAATATGATTCGTTAGTGTAGGATCCGTATTCGGTCTTCTCTAAACGATAGAATAATATTATATTCTTTAGACAGTTTTTTAACCTTTTTGGATGTGAAAATAAAACGGAATGGTTCCAGATTGGAAAGAGATATTTTTAGAAAAGAGACTTATTCAGGACTACTTCTTAATTTCTTATCAAATCACCCATATGGAATGAAAATAGGCATTCTTAAATCCATGATATTAAGAAGTCTTAGAATAGTGGATATAGAAAATAGAGATAAGGAAATGAGGAGATTAAAAGAAATATTCAAACTAAATAGCTATCCGTCAAGTATAATAGATAGATTAATAGATGAGATGTTACAGAGATTTAACAATAATATAATAAACAAAGTAAAAAAGGAAACGGAACCGGATAAGCACAAAATTATGGTATTACCTGATTCTAAATTGAGCAGGAAAATTAGAATAATAGCAGCTAAATACAATATTAAAACAGTTTTAAGACAATCGCTTACTATAGGCAATAAACTACCTAACCAAAAAGAAAGAGTAGAACCCCTCGAGGCATCAGGAGTATATGCGATACCTTGCAAAGAATGTAATCTCAGGTATATAGGCGAAACCATGCGACCTATAAAGGTTCGTAGAGGTGAACATAAGACAGCCTGCAAATATGGACACATTCAAAGATCAGACCTAGCTAGGCATTCGAAGGAAACGGGTCATGAAATAGACTGGGAAGGATGTAAACGCATCGCGTTATGCAACCGCAACAGATTAACTAGACTAATTAGAGAGTCAATTGAAATAAAATCAGGAAAAGGTGTAATGAATGTAACATCGGTAGAAAAATCATTGGGCCCAATATTTAATGAAGCATTTTCTATGGTCAGAAAACGTGAGGCTGCGGAACATGAATTAAGTGGGAACCTAAATAAAAAAACCTCGCTTATAGAAAACTGGTTGCGAATGATCTGTACCAATATCAATTTCCTATATACTTATTTTTCTCAATAAAAATGTTCCAGAAGAGGGTATACCGATTTAGCAAGGGTTAGTAGATAGGACATTAGATAAGACACATTTGACTTACACTGTTGCTTATATTTTATATATTTATGTAAGGTAGGAATATATTAATAAATGAATAATACGTTAGCCCTAGAGAAGATATTCATTATTAACAGCTATAATGTATCCATTTAAGAGAACTTCAAAATGTGATAGATAGACGGATATATAGATAGGCCTATCGGTAGATTAATAGGTTTATTATATATATATATATATATAAACGGACATTAATCATTTTATACATTACCATTAAAATTAAATATTTATTTAAGATGGTTAAAAAAAATAATAAAAAAAATAAATATATATATATATATATATATATATATATATTATATATATAAGACATTTAACTCACACTGTTGCTTATATTTATATATATGTTTTTATACATATTTATATGTATTTTATATATTTATATAAGGTGTGAATAAATAAATATACAATTTGATTAATTGGTCAAAAAAACAGTAAGAAAAGAGAAAAATAATAATTTATTAGAAATATGCAAACGTATATATATATATGATTAAAGATATTGGACCCACACTGTTGCTTATACATATATATGCTTTTATACATTTTGATATGTATTTTATATATTAATATAAGGTGTGCATAACCTAATAAATATTTATTACTAATGTATGTATATATATATATATATATATATATATATATATATATATATATATATATATATATAGGATTAGGAATGTTGGTCTCACACTGTTGCTTATATTCATATATATGTTTTTATACATATTGACATGTATTTTATATATTGATATAAGGTGTGACTAACGTAATAAATAAATATATAATAAGAATAGAAATTATTCATGTTTAATAATTAACAATGGTCCTTTTCTATATATATATATATATATATATATATATATATATATATATATATATATAATATATATATAAAGTTGTTACGATATTATATTTAGATATATATGTATATAGATATAATGAATTATTTTAGTCATATGAGCAAATATTCTTATGCAATTATTTCCAATAGTTGATTAACTTCGCATTGTGCTTACGATTAGTTTTTTTGAAAAACGTCAATTTTCCAGACTATCTCTATCTTTCTCTCTTTAATCGTTCACCTAAGCGTCGCTATAACATTCACTCTCCATTCATCTACGTAACTTGCTGCTCCATATTTGAGCTAATTTATTGTTATGTGCGCAATACCTCACACACCATTGTATACATTAGAGTTCCCGGCTTTAAATAAAATACAGTATATGATAGTCAAGGTTTAAGTTTTATCAATTTTAAATTTTGATTACCGTGACATAGTAGCAATACAGTTATAACAAATAACAAAAGGTTCGATACTGTCTATCTCCCCTAAAATATTCTGCATACGAGATGAGATGAGGTATAGGTGAGGTAATGATTGGTCTGCTAATTATAAAAAGTTATATATTGAGTTTAGTTACTGAGACAAATTCTATGATTAAAATAGTGTTGAGTCAAATATATATAAATGGAATGGTTTTGGAACGAGGTTACCACATTTGCCTAAATCTGCTATTGTGATCAGTGTTGTGTTGCCTGATGATGGTGCTGGAAAGTAGGCACCGAAACGTCGCCAGTAAACAAAGATGTGATAGAACCGCATTTCCAGTTGAATTAAAAACGAGTCAACCCGATCAAAGACAAAACAAAATTGGAAATTGTGAAAAATCGGATCTTTGTGTAACTGCCCTTGTACAGCTATTACCCGCGTACGCAAAACGCGGCATTGAGAACCTGAATGCTGACACACCGCAAAATATTAACTTCAAAGTTTTTTAACCTATCTCTCTATAACTTATTACACACAGGTTAGAATAAGGATAACCCGTGGCATTTGATGATTACTACAATATTAAAATTTAAAATATATTGTTGATCCTTTTACGCGTCCGTAACAGAAAATTAAAAAATAGAGACATCGTGGATAGGTGTGTATTTCAATCCATAGTGTTTGCTAATAATTATTCTATAAATATCACTTTAGTAGAGTACTCATATGTGTATATAGGTTGTTGTGTTGGGGGGGGGCGGGGGACAATGATATATTTGAGTATAAGAGAAATAGTATGAAGACTGGGTATTAAGGCAGACAATAAAATATACTTAAGGATTTAAAATAAATATAGATTGATTTGTTTTAGCTGAGGATACCACATTTGCCACAAGTTGTTTTTTTTCTGACAGCCCTGAAGATTGAACTGGATATGATGTCCTAAATATTCAGAAAAAAGAATGACTAATCTTGTTACAACGTCATTTTTAGACAAGCAGCTGATGTAGGGCTTCAAAATGAAAGGACAAGTGAGAACTCATCAATCAAGGCCAATAATCTGTGCACATGAAAATGTAAAGGATTCAAGATTTTACCGACCTACGAATGCTTTCTATTGTTCCACACAAGAAAAAGACGACGAATTTTACAACAGGAAGGACAGCCATGAGAATTTCAACTCAACATTTATGTATTGTTCAATCGGTATGTCCGTCATTAAAAAAAATTTCAAATTCAATAATGTAACATAGAAACAATAAATCCACCAATCATCAAAACATAAAATAATTCAATTAGTCAAACAACAATCAATCAGACAAAAATGAAATCAATCCTTCCATATATACTTCTACAAACCAACAATTAAAAATAATGCAAGTATGTATTAGGTGTTGCGAACCTAGTAACAAATTAGTTCAGTTGTGACCAGAAGGATAAACCAAAGGCAGCATGAACGGAAAGTATAATCTCATGCACATTCGTTTCGTGCTTACTGGCGACTCATCAGTAGGAGCCGGTATTACGCCCTTTAACCACTATATATTTGGTCAAGAATGTGGAATAATAGGACGGTACAATCTCCTAGACGAATGTGTAAACCTGCAATAGTGAAGCTAAATCATCTAAAGTCAACGACAATGCGACTTCAACGCTAACTCACACTATATAATATATATACCGAGTCTGTGAAGGATACTAACATTATGGCTATTGTTTTAGTAACCGATACCAACATTATTGTCATGCTTACCGCGAAATGTGATAACTGATATCGATCAAGGCCAGAGTGTATGGATTTACTGGAGTAACAGGTGTTCAGAAATTGTTGTAATTCTTAATTTCGGTGAACTATAGCATAAATTGATATCCATCAGGTTGGTATCATGTACCGACTCGGTAACCATAGTGTTAGTACCATGTACCTTTTCGGTACAATAATGTTGGTATCGGTTACTAATACAATAGCCATAGTGTTAGTATCCTTTACAGACTCGGTATATATATTATATAGTGTGAGTTAGCATTGAAGTCGCATTGTCGTTGACTTTCGACTGATGTTAGCTTCACTATTGCGAGCCTATGTCAATGGGCTAATACTGATATATTCCGATGCTGAAACCAATATAATTGGGCTTTCTAACTTCCCACTGATGAGAATCTCAACTGAAAACGAATGTGCATGAGATTATACTTTCCGTTCTTCGCAACAAACAATATTTAATTAAAAATTATACCAGATCATTATTTCATTTAATTAAACTGTCAATTAATCTATCTTTCCGATTATCGATCAGCATACATATAAAAACTGCTACTCAATTAATTAATCGGTGAGTCAGTTTGTCAATCGATTAAACAATTAAATACTTTTGAAACGTCAATCAATAAATAAATCAATCAATCGGTTAATCGATTAATCTGGAAGTAATCTGTCGTTTAATTAATTTTATTTTTATTTATGCTACAATAAATCTATCAGTCTTGAATTAATTAATCAGCTAAGCAATATAACAATGCACCCTTTTTCTATGTTCCTAATTAGATTTCTATATTCTCATAAAGCTAGTTACATTAAAATGTAAAAATCCATCACACAGACAAATTATCAATCAATAAATTAGTCAACCAAACGATCAAACTATCAACCAACAACAAATACTTCTTTAAATCAAAATATCGAGCTTGAACTGAACACTAAACCGACTGGTTAAATACAATGGGATTGGTACTTACTTCAAGCTCGCAAACTTGATTTAAAGAACTGTTACCATCACCTGCGCAATAAATGATTGTTGAACAACAAATACATTTATCACACAATTGTATTACTCTCCAATTATAATATATCCGTCTTTCGTTCTCTCTGTCTATATTTTTTATTCGTATGAAGAATTCAAATCAAAATTCAAAATTTTCCAAATAATCATGAAAATAACTTTTCTAGAAATACTTAAACTGTTTATTTAATTTACCTCATTTTTGGATTGTGTACCGAAATGTTCGAATCCACTGTCATCATGATTTTTCCAGATATTTCGACCTCCGGGTACGGAGGTCTTTTTCAATGGCAAACACATCACCCACTAAGTTGACAATCAGTATGTCAAGTGGAACTATTAGTTTAAACTGCCTCATTTATACTTGTTGTTAGATATCTTAAGCATAACGTTTTTTCTTCTTCAACTTAGTGGGTGATGTGTTTGCCATTGAAAAAGACCTCCGTATCCGGAGGTCGAAATATCTGGAAAAATCATGATGACAGTGGATTCAAACATTTCGATACGCAATCCGAAAATCAGTTAAATTATCTATTTCCTGTCGCGAAACATGTTTCTTTTAATGTTTATTTAATTTATAAATAAAGCATTCGCACATTTCTGCATTCAGTTTTAGCTACAAAAATATGCTAAAGGCTAAAGTAAAAAGTTAAATTACCTTTAACGCGGTGATTTCGCTAAAGAAACAAAAAAAGCAAATAATACTTTGAATGGCAAACATTTTAATTCTTCTGCAAATAGAAAAATTCTACAGTTTTCATAAATATTGTATCTGATAAACTTTGGCTCGTATAATTACATGCTTTTACTTTATTTTGTAGTTTTTATCTAACAATTAAATGATTTATTATTTTATTTATATAACAGTCGTTTATAAACTTCGTCTTATATTTATCGAGGTTATTTACAATCTGTTTAACATTATCGGTATTTCTTTAAATCAAGTTTGTGAGCTTGATGTAAACACCAATCCCATTTTATTTAACCAGTCGTCCCAGACCTTAAAAATACCGCCAGCCACAACTCACAGACGCATTCAACCTTCCATGATCATCATCGAACAACACACGGCAAACTGATTATGAGTATGATCTACGTACACATATATATATTAAGCAAATTATATTTGCGGGTCTCACCTTGCAGCTTTTGCCACACACACACACACAAATATATATATATATATATAGACAATACAATTAAACCATAATTGATTACCCGCGTGGTGGTAACAATTCTTTAAATCAAGTTTGCGAGCTTGAAGTAAACACCAACCCCATTGTATTTAACCATTCGTCGAAAAACGTAACAAAACTACCGCCAGCCGCAACGCACTGACGCGTTTCGACTTTCCATGATCATCATCAGCGCACAACGGCAAACTGGCCAGCGAGGATCGATCCGCATTGCATATATATGGAAAGCAAAATTATATATTCTGGTCTCACCTCCAATAGTCTTGTATACATTGTACTTGACTGGCAAAGAAGCGTATATTTTGTTCGCAAGATTTTTGACTGACTTATTTATTATGTTTCAAGTGGTGGCTATATATACTCATATGGATCTAAATCTTATAAAATACATTTGCAACTGAATATTTTTCCATAGTAGGTTTTTCTTTATTAACATACCTTTATTCTTATTGCAGTCAACTGTTCTCTCTATATTTTACAATAATTGATTTCGCGAGTGGTGGTAACAATTCTTTAAATCAAGTTTGCGAGCTTGAAGTAAACACCAATCCCATTGTATTTAACCAGTCATCAGCTGGCGGTAGTTTTGTTATGTTGTTCGATGACTGGTTAAATACAATGGGATTGGTGTTTACTTCAAGTTCTCTCTATATGTCTACCAGCAGAAGCCATACACTTAACCGTTGTGTCTATATTTATAACACCTTGGTGAAGTTTATTCTTCAAAACATAATGAATTACAGCTTAATGAGAATAAATATAGTTCAACTTTGTCCTTTTGACTTTATAATTTTATCTGAAACCTGGCAGATTATAAAGGAAGCTACTAGAGGTTCGGAATGCTTAGATCATGTATATTTAGAAGTTGAAGCGTTGAACACGCACAGTTAGGATGTAGTAAATTACTTCAAAGAATTGGATCATAAACAAATTATTTTACAATGGAACCTTTCGAGTAGCAAAGCAGTGAAACCGAATTTTGAAAGTGCACACGTGCAATATTCCAGAATCAACTGGAATCTTTTTAGGGAATAAAGCTTATCTATTGATTATGAATGTTATTTTATCATGAACAATGACGAATTTGATTCTTCTTTTTCATTGTTATTATCTGATATAATTAGGGCATCTACATTTACGCATGCTATACCAAAGCAAATCAATAGGAAGTTATGTAAGCTAAGAATCAAACGAGATAATATAATGAAATGTAGTCTTATCAATAGTATTAAAAAATGAGGTTAGATATGATCGATAAAGAAATTAATTCATCACTGCTGATAATGCGTCAAAGATCAGAGAGAATTATTTTTGCCAAACTGAAGAGTAATCCTAGACTAGGATACAAACTCCTCACAGACTACAGTAAATATAAGGGAAAATTAAATCTTATATTACCTATGGGTAAAACAGATTATGAATTTCTCTGTGAATTGGATGAAATATTTGGCAACTTGTTATATAATCCACAGAACGAAAGAAATTTCATTGATCTACCTGATCCTTCGCGAGACCAGGATCTAAGACTTGTTATTGACAGTGATGCATTGATAGAATTAATGTTAAAAATAAAATCAAAAAAACAAACAGATCACCTTGGTATATCGATTGATAACCTACTTCAATTACCTTTAAATTTTATGAATGCGCTCTGCAAATTTATAAATAGAATTTTGAAGAATGGGAAATTACCAATCGATATACTAACGATAGTAGCTAAACCTTTGCCAAAAGTTAGTAAGCAAACGTGTGCCAGTGATTATAGATTTATCTCTATTATCCCTTCGTTTTTGAAGATAATAGAACGATTGATACTAGATCATTTAGAACGTATGTTGCCGGCTGATTTTGATACATGCAAACCTGGCTTTACGAAAGACAGGTCGACAACTACTATAATGCTCTCTATGTGGAAACATGTAATTACATTAGATGAGAAAAAGTTAGATGCATTAATTGTATTTATAGATATCTCAAACGCTTTTGACTCTATATATTTTGATGCTATTTTGAATGCGATTAATTTATTGAATATTGATCCGAATATTTTTAGATTACTTAGATACTATTTATATAATCGAGGAATGTGTATTCAAGTAAACGATTTGATATCTAAATCGAAAAGGGTAACAAGTGGAGTTCCACAGGGATCAAGTTTGGGGCCAATTTTATTTAAAATTGTATTTGCACATTTGAAAACTAAGATCCCTAACGGTCGAGTTTGCAAATTCGCTGATGATTTAAAAATAATCTTTTCAATTGATCCAAATAATGTCGAATTCTCCAAAAATAATGTGACACTAGATTTGTATGATTTAAGTAGATACTTGTTAACACTAGGGCTGAGAATAAACAGTAAAAAGACGAGAGCTTTAAAAATAGGTAACAGAACTGATTTCAGTTATGTTTATTTTCATGATGCTGAGATTAATGATGTTTTTGAGATTAAACTTACGCAAGAAATTAAGGATTTGGGCATAACTATTCATTGTACGGCTTCTGCTGAGAGACATATTGAAAGGATAGTAGGCAGTGCCAAGAACAGAAGGGCACTAATAAATAGAAATATTTTATCGAGTGAAATAAAATATAAAATGTTTATAATATGGATTAGACCGATATTAGAATAGGCTGCTGCTACTTGGAATCCTTTAACAAAGGGTTTGTCTAATAAGATAGAAGCTGTACAAAGAAAAGTTGTGAAACAAATTAGTCCTATCTCCTGCACTATATACGCCACTAGATTACAGTTTGTATCACTGCATACTTTATGGTTTCGGAGAATGTGCTATTGCATAAAAGCTTTCCATTTGAACCAGTGGTCTGGTGCCTATATGAATCCCATAAGAAAGAGTCATGAAATTGGAACTAGATCTGGTTATTTTGCAATATCTCCACCATTGGTGGGGAATGTTGCGGGCAAGCTATTCTCTTTTTCAAAAATTTACAAAATTTACAATCAATTGCCAAAGGGGCTTAGAGAAATGCCTCCATCTAAAATGTCTTTTAAATTTTTATCTACCGAACTAGAAAAAGTGTTCAATCCTGCTGATATTTTAAATTTTGATTATGATAATACTTTCTCATGGTTAAATAAAAGACAGGATTAATTGTGTTTCAGCAACATAATTTCTCGAATTTCTATCTTCAAATTTTGTATTATTAAAACTGAAATGTTATGCATTATATCATCTTGTTAATCAACAATGCATACAATCAACTATTAGTCATGGTTCCCTTTTTTTCTTGCAAAATGTTACACTCGAATTATACCTTAAATTTTCCTATGTTTTGATGAAGAAGCTATCACTCTTTACAGCCGAACTTTCTGATGCGGATAAATTGTACAGTACAACTAATCGCACATATTTATGTGATGTGATATCGTTTTATATTGTACATTTTCTAATTTTATTACTTGATGGAGCATGTGTGGTTTGAATCCAAATAAAGATATTCTATTCTATTCTATTCTTCGATTTTTAAGCTTGTGTTTTTTTAAATCATTCTTCAATCCTAGCGATGTTGGGCACCTAATCAAGTTATTAGTATCTAATGTTATACTATTCGTAGATAAGGCAATGTTCTTTGGATCACCTATGAAGATAATCTGCAATTCATCAGCAAAATTGAAGGACTGGCCTATGAGGACCATGTTATGCAATTTTACGAATAGGATTTTAAATTATATCGAGTCCAAACTATAACTTTATTAAATTCCGGTTGTCAATTCTAATAGTCTAAATAGTGTATTATTATCTTGAATGACCATAATTATATTATACGGATAAATATAGCATGATTAACTTTAAAGGATATAGAGCCACACGTTTGAGATAACTCAATGCATTACTTAATATAATGTTTTAGGTGGTACGCCCCAAAAGCTCAACTAGTAAGTGCAATTCTTGGATGATATTATTTTAAATTTTTAATCATGGAGAGGACGCGATGATTAATTTCTTCAATACAGCTAACTATTTAAGCGGACGAAAATTCACAATTGAAATGGAGTCATTGGATAAATTTCCATTTCTGGATGTCAAGGATCTAAGCACAACCACCCAATGTACACATTCTGCTTAGAGACAAATTGAAAGGATAGTTGGTTGCGTAAAGAAAAGATGAGCGTTAATAGGGGGAAACGTTCTATTAAATGATACCCGAAATATAACTATATATTATTTATGTTAAGCCGAACTTGGATTACGCAGCTGCAACTTGGAATCTCATGAACAAAATCTTGTCAAAAATGATAGAATCTGTACAAAGGAAAGCTGTGAAGTTTACTTATCCGGTTTATTACACCATTTATGCCGGCAGATTCCAGTTTCTTTCTATGCAATCGTTATGTTTTAGGAGACTGTTTTACTGCATAAAATGTCATTTGTACAAATTGGCAGGTGCATATATGAGCCTAGTAAAGAATAAAAATTGAACAGGTACTAAGTGAAGACTTTTGGCAATCACTCCTCTCATGGTAGGGAAGTATACTGGAAACAATTTTCTTTCTCAAAAATATATCAGTTAAAAATTCAATTGTCAGAATGGCTAATAGAAGAGACCTCTTCTATGATGTCAATTAAACAGGTAGGTTCCGAAATTGGAAAAATATGGGCTCCGATGTCTCAGAATAAATAACAATTAGGAGACTTAAGCCTGAATTGAATTGGGTAAATTACAAGAAGTATTCAGTGTTAATTGGAACCCTCTTCAGTAAATATAAACAACGGTGAGGAATAATATAAGTAAATTTAATCATATGGTGAAGTATGATAAACCTGACCGATTGAAGGATAACCGTAGATCCACTGTAATACCGAATTCCAAACTAACGAAAAATGTTAAAGCATAAACCTGAAAATACAATATATGAACATTCTTAAAACAACCACTTACTCAGGTTACTAAACTTCTAAACCGATAGTAGAAAATTGGATTGTTATTTATATCAGGATTGTATCAAATCCCACGCAACGGCTTTAAACTCATGTGCCAAATTAAGTTAAGAAAACGGGTAACAAAATTGCATATAAACATGGATATGCTAATGGATTGGATCTTGCACGTTGTACAGTTGGAACTGGACATACAGTTAACTTCGATGATTTTCGAATCCCTTGAAATCAAATCAAGTGATGAAAACACAAATGAAACGTGGAGGGCCAGATCACTAGATTCGATTTGGAACACAGCACTTACGAATAATAGTAAGAGAAGATTGCACGATTCAGACCTGGAAATTAGCTGGAAATGTTGAAATATGATTACCTGGTAGAGAGAGTATAAATCTGTCGTTTATTATTTAACGTTATAGTCAACTTTAATTCTGTATTCCTTGTTATCTTACTGTATCTATTAATTAAGGTCCATTATATAGTTCACCACTGATTGATGACGTTTTATATCAAATATCGAATTTCCTAATGATATCGCTATGATCAATTTCAACGGGTAGTTTTCTAAAGTTTGGCTGATTTTAAATTAATTTTTAACTTATTAATTGATTAACTAATGTTTAATTGACATTTGACCAATTTGGCCTGACATGAATTAGCTACAAATGTATTGGTAATACAGTTAAATACTGTTTGTTGCGAAGAACTAATATATATGCAAGTATGTATTAGGTTTTGCGAACCTAGTAATAAATTAGTTCAGTTGTGACCAGAAGGATAAACCAAAGGCAGCATGAACGGAAAGTATAATCTCATGCACATTCGTTTCGTGCTTACTGGCGACTCATCAGTAGGAGCCGGTATTACGCCCTTTAACCACTATATATTTGGTAGAAGAATGTGGAATAATTGGACGGTACAATCTCCTAGACGAATGTGTAAACCTGTAATAGTGAAGCTAACATAATCTAAAGTCAACGACAATGCGACATCAATGCTAACTCACACTATATAATATATATATCGAGTCTGTAAAGGATACCAACACTATGGCTATTGTGTTAGTAACTGATACCTTTTTAAAAATCGATGAGTACCGGATACTAACACTATGGTTTCCGAGTCGGTACATGATACCAACCTGATGGATATAAATTTATGCTAAAGTTCACCCAAATTGAGAATTACAACAATTTCCGAACACCTGTTACTCCAGTTAAACCATACACTCAGGCCTTCATCGATATCAGTTATCACATTTCGCGGTAAGCATGACATCATTCAATTCAATATATTACAGTTAAATACTGTTTGTTGCGAAGAACTAATATATATGCAAGTATGTATTAGGTTTTGCGAACCTAGTAACAAATTAGTTCAGTTATGACCAGAAGGATAAACCAAAGGCAGCATGTACGGAAAGTATAATCTCATGCACATTCGTTTCGTGCTTACTGGCGACTCATCAGTAGGAGCCGGTATTACGCCCTTTAACCACTATATATTTGGTCAACCAGTACGGCGTAAATACGGAAACAACCAATCAATTACGTGCATTAACTCCAGTTCAATTTCAATAAACAAACATAACTTTTCTGCTTGCATAAATCAGGCTGTCGCATCTTTAAATCAAGTTTTCGAGCTTGAAGTAAACACCAATCTCATTGTATTTAACCGGTCGTCGAACAACATAACAAAACTACCGCCGGTCGCAACGCACTGACGCGTTTCAGCCTTCTTTGTTCAGTGCGTTGCGGCTGGCGGTAGTTTTGTTATGCTTTTCGACGACAGGTTAAATACAATCGGATTGGTGTTTACTTCAAGCTCGCAAACTTTATTTAAAGTATTGTTACCACCACCCGCGTAATCAATTTTTGTTAAACAGGCTGTCGTTTGTTTATCCATGAAGCTTCGTATGTGGCTAACTCCCTTCAGTTCTTGCATTTAGTAATTATCTTAAATGCTACGTATGTTCTCCAGACGTAGCATTTAAGAAAATTACTAAATTCAATAACAGAAGATAATTAGCCACATACTAAGCTTTATGGATAAAAATAATTGCAGCCGAATTTATGCAAGTAGAAGAAGCATGTTCAGGCATTGAGCTTGAACTGGGGATGATGCACGCCGTTGATTTGTTGTTCCCCCTTATTTCATACTATCTCCATATTTACATTTTTCTATCTTGTTTTGCCTTTTAATTTATGTCTATAGAAATTTTCATTTTTTCATACTTGAGAAGCATATCAAAAAAAAGTTGTTCTTGTATCTGATGCAATTTCTTTTTTTTTCTTTTTGCACATGAAATAGATACTCTGAATATAATCCTTGATTATCTAATGTAAAGTAAGAAATCAGAAATAGATCATTGTAAATTCACCTAGATGAACATACGTATGCATTTAATTACTTTTAATTGAATGCTTCCTAGTTAAATAAATACCAGCATACACATACTTAACGCCTTTCCTCAAAGTGCAATAGTCATAAACTTTTTCAAAAAATATTATGAATCCATTTAAACAAAATTTGTACTTTTTTATTGCTTCTCTAATTTTTTTTAGAAACGGACCTGTGAAAAATGCATTCTTAAGTTTCAGATCGAAAAATATTTACGTGCATACTGCTTACTTTTCGCACAAAAACTGTTGTCGTTTATGTCATTCTGATAAAATGACCGATGTGTAGATTTCAATATTAATCGATCTCTGCTTATTTTTCCTCTGGCGTTGTTAATGGTCATATTATTTTTTTGTTTGGTTGCTTCTACTTGAATATGTTTCTATTCCGATTGAATGGTTGATAATTCGGTTTCAATGGATGATTGTGTATATTTGGATACTAGCTTTGTATTGCTTATAGCGGAGTACAATAATATTTCAGACTTTACCTTATGTAATCTCGATATATTTTTTAAATTGGCTGTTTGCCTATCAATTGCTCTTTTGTTTTTTCAACGGCACGTGCCTATAAATTTCAAAACTAAAGAGGAATTGCACAGAACCGGCAATTATTATATGGAAGTCAACTTAATGATTCTCGCCGAGTTTAAGTATATGTTAACTGTTGCGTTGGAAAACTTTACATTCGCAAATCGATTTAACTGATCCGCAAATCGTCAGGTTCGTAGGTGCCTCTAAATTTTCAATTTATGTTGAAGTTAAAATGAGACAAAATCGTTCTCACTGAAAGCAAAACGCTTAAGATGTATTACTAGAAACATTTATTTTAGTATAAACACCTGACCCATTAATTACTTACATATATCAGAATAAACCAAGAATTTTATAGTGTAGAAAAGGCAATTCATCCAGTAGACCGGTTTCGTCCTTATTGGGAACTCATCAAGTACTGGCCAGAATTTGCCGCGGACAGGATTCG
>JAQBSW010007667.1:0-39320 GCA_029291075.1 Eudiplozoon nipponicum | reverse complement strand
ATAATCTCATCTCGTATGCAGAATATTGTCGGGGAGAGAGACAGTATCGAATCTTTTCTTATTTTTTATAACTGTATTACTACTATGTACCGGTAATAAAAATTCAATAATGAAAAAACTAGAACCTTGTCTGCCATATACTGTGTTTTATTTAAAGCCGGGAACTATAATTTATACAATGGTGTATAAGGTATTGCGCACATATTAACAAATTAGTTCTTTTTTTTTTTTTTTTTTTTTTTTTTTTTTTTTTTTTTTTTTTTTTTTTTTTTTTTTTTTTTTTTTTTTTTTTTTTTTTTTTTTTTTTTTTTTTTTTTTTTTTTTTTTTTTTTTTTTTTTTTATATAAATATAAGCAACAGTGTGAGTCAATATCTTTTTCATATATATATATATATATATATATATATATATATATATATATATATATATATAAATATATATATGTATATATATATATATATATATATATATATATATACGTTTGCATATTTCTAATAAATTATTATTTTTCTCTTTTCTTCCTGTTTTTTTTACCAATTAATCAAATTGTATATTTATTTATTCACACCTTATATAAATATATAAAATAAATATAAATATGTATAAAAAAACATATATATAAATATAAGCAACAGTGTGAGTTAAATGTCTTATATATATATTATTCCAATATTTTACCATCTTAAATAAATATATAATTTAATGGTAATGTATAAAATGATTAATGTCCGTATATATATATATATATATATATATATATATATATATAATATATATAGAATAAACCTATCTATCTACCGATAGGCCTATCTATATATCCGTCTATCTACCACATTTTGAGTTCCTCTTAAAAGGATACTTGATAGCTGTTAACCATGAATATCTTCTCTAGGACTAACGTATTATTCATTTATTAAGATATTCCTACCTTACATAAATATATAAAATATAAGCAACAATGTAAGTCAAATGTGTCTTATCTAATGTCCTATCTACTAACCCTTGCTAAATCTGTATACCCTCTTCTGGAACATTTTTATTGAGAAAAATAAGTATATAGGAATTGATATTGGTACAGATCATTCGCAATCAGTTTTCTATAAGCGAGGTTTTTTACTTAGGTTCCCACTTAATTCATGTTCCGCAGCCTCACGTTTTCTGACCATAGAAAATGCTTCATTAAATATTGGGCCCAATGATTTTTCTACCGATGTTACATTCATTACAACTTTTCCTGATTTTATTTCAATTGACTCTCTAATTAGTCTAGTTAATCTGTTGCGGTTGCATAACGCGATGCGTTTACATCCTTCCCAGTCTATTTCATGACCCGTTTCCTTCGAATGCCTAGCTAGGTCTGATCTTTGAATGTGTCCATATTTGCAGGCTGTCTTGTGTTCACCTCTACGAACCTTTATAGGTCGCATGGTTTCGCCTATATACCTGAGATTACATTCTTTGCAAGGTATCGCATATACTCCTGATGTCTCGAGGGGTTCTACTCTTTCTTTTTGGTTAGGTAGTTTATTGCCTATAGTAAGCGATTGTCTTAAAACTGTTTTAATATTGTATTTAGCTGCTATTATTCTAATTTTCCTGCTCAATTTTGAATCAGGTAATACCATAATTTTGTGCTTATCCGGTTCTGTTTCCTTCTTTACTTTGTTTATTATGTTATTATTAAATCTCTGCAACATCTCATCTAATAATCTATCTATTATACTTGACGGATAGCCATTTAGTTCGAATATTTCCCTTAATCTCCTCATTTCCTTTTCTCTATTTTCTATATCCACTATTCTAAGACTCCTTAATATCATGGATTTAAGAATGCTTATTTTCATTCCATATGGGTGACTTGAGAAGAAATTAAGAATAAGTCCCGAATAAGCCTCTTTTCTAAAAATATCTCTTTTCAATCTGGAACCATTCCGCTTTATTTTCACATCCATAAAGGATAATTCATCATTATTCTCTTTTTCCAATGTAAACTTTAATTCACCTAATTGGTTGGCTAATTCGAGGAATTTATTTAACTCATTATCTCCATGATTCCAAATTATAAAAATATCATCCAGGAATCTTACATACAAGTTTGGCTTGAGAGGAGATTTTAACAACAGATTTTTTCAAAATAGTGCATAAAAATATTAGCAACCGGGACTGATAGTGGTTGTCCCATAGGGACACCTTTAACTTGTTTATAAAATTCATTTCTGAACCTAAAGTAGGTGGAGGACATACAAATATTTAAGATTTCCATAATACTACTTAACATCATTTTACTACCTTCTATTATCTCTGGGAACTCTGTTAAACAACGCTTCACACTTTCTAATGCTGCTTGTACCGGAACATTAGTATACATCGATACAACGTCCAGGCTAGCCATTCTATCATTATCATTCAAATTATATCTACTAATAATGTCAATAAAATGATATGTATTCTTTAAAGTATAATCTAAGAAATAAGTATATTTTCTAATTCTGTTGCATAGAAATTTAGACAATCTATAAGTTGGTGAGTTTTGTACATTAACGATTAATCTAAGTGGATTCCCCTGTTTATGAATCTTCACTAGACCATAAACTCACGGAGGGACTGTGTCACGTTGAATTAATGAATTCCAAAGTCCTGCTTCTAATTCCTTCGACTCAACCATTCTATTAATTATAGTCTTAACTTGTCCTTGTAACTTAACAGATGGATCTTTATTTATTTTATTATAAACCTCGAAATTATTTAATTGTTCATACACTTTCAATTCATAATCTGACCGGTTCATAAGTACCGTTGCACCACCTTTATCCGCCTTAAGGCATATTACTTTATTGGATAATAATTCTGCTCTTAAGCGTTTTAGATCATAACTCTGCTTGCATCTCACCTCTTTATGCTCTAACACCGCTTTGGACACATATTTATATGTATTTTATATATTTATATAAGGTGTGAATAAATAAATATACAATTTGATTAATTGGTAAATAAAAAAATATAGTAAGAAAAGAGTAAAATAATAATTTATTAGAAATATGCAAACGTATATATATATATGTATATATATATATATATATATATATATATATATATATATATATAGGATTAGGGATGTTGGTCTCATACAGTTGCTTATATTCTATATATATGTTTTTATACATATTGACATGTATTTTATATATTGATATAAGGTGTGACTAACGTAATAAATATATAGTAATAGAAAACATTCATGTTTAACAATTAACAATGCTCCTTCTTCTAAATATATATATACATATATATATATATATATATATAAAGGTGTTACGATATTATATTTAGATATATATGTATATAGGTATAATGAATTATTTTAGTCATATGAGCAAATATTCTTATGCAATTATTTCTAAGAGTTGATTAACTTCGCATTGTGCTTACGATTAGTTTTTTAAAAACGTTAGTTGTCCATACTATCTCTACCTTTCTCTCTTTAATCTTTCACCTAAGCGTCGCTATGACATTCACTCTCCATCCATCTAAGTAACTTGCTGCTCCATATTTGAACTAATTTGTTGCTATGTGCGCAATACCTCATACACCATTGTATACATTAGAGCTCCCGGCTTTAAATAAAATACAGTATATGACAGTCAAGGTTTTAGTTTTATCATTTTCGAATTTTGATTACCGTGACATAGTAGCAATACAGTTATAACAAATAACAAAAGGTTCGATACTGTCTCTCTCCCATACAATATTCTGCATACGAGATGAGATTATGTATACCGGGAATTTTGATAGCTGAGGTAAGGATTGGTCTGCTAATTACAAATAGTTATATATTGAGTTTAGTTACTGAGACAAATTCTATGATTAAAACTAGTGTTGAGTCAATATATATATATATATATATATATATATATATATATATATATATATATATATATATATATAGAATGGTTTTGGAACGAGGTTACCACATTTGCTTAAATCTGCTATTGTGATTATAGTACTTTATAGTTGCTTGAGGATGGTGCTGGATAGTAGGCACCGAAACGTCGCCAGCAAACAAAGATGTGATAGAACTGCATTTCCATTGGAACGAATAAGAAGTCAACCCGATCAGAGACAAAACAAAATTGGAAATTGTGATCTATCGAATCTTTGTGAAACTGTCAGTGCACAGCTATTACCCGCGTACGCAAAACGCGGCATTGAAATATATGAAGCTAGCACTCCGCAAAAACATTTAAAAAAATACTTGTACATAAAATAATTCAAAAAGAAATTAAATTGGACTGGAACAAAGACATAACTGACATGCCTTTAAAAATAGCCAACGCTTTGCAAAATACGACACATACATCAATTACGGACGCAATTGCAATTAAAGCGATGACACACCAAATGACGTTACGCAAGAGGAGTTGTCTAAATTGCGCAAAACAAAGGTTACGACAAATGTAATTGGAATTGGATGAAGAAATATACCAACGAATCCAGAACAATGGCTGTAGATACTGGTAGAAATAAGATTTATTAATAAATGTTATTCCATGGAGTCCGTTGTTTCGTTCTTACATTTTAAAAATGGTGAAAATGGAAACGATCAATAAATATAGATACTACACTTAAGGAATCATTGATTACGTTGGTATTGTTTACATTTGTCTAAATCAAGATTACGAGCTTGAAGTAAACACCATTCCTATTTATATATAACCAGTCGTCGAACAACATAGCAGAACTACCTCAAGCCGCGCGTACTGACGCGTTTCGACCTTCAATACACAACGTCCGACAGGACAACAACCTGATTAGCGAGGATAATACCGCAATTCGTATACATGGAAATCAAAACTTTATACGCGGCTCTAACCTGTAGTGTCTTGTATGTGCTGCACTTGACAGGAAATATCGACTGCACAATGGCTTTGCAGTAACGAACATCAACAGTTTTCAGCATTCGCCACATATATAGGTAATACAATTAAAAACCTATGTAAATTTTACATTAAAGATGACTGTGTTATATATATATATATATATATATATATATATATATATATATATATATATATATACTTATGTAAATCTAAAGTTAATTAGGGAGGTATTAGTAAAGGAATATTTAGCCTGTCTGAGAAAATTTAACTTTAAATTTATACATGAATATGGCACTATGAATATTTTTTACTTCTAGTTATAAATTATGACAAGAATTTTTGTATAGGCTTGGAAAACTTTGGATGCAGATATTCGAGGCCATGGCTTTCATACAACACTCTGTAACCTCTTTGTTTCGCATAAACATTACACAATTTCATTATTAAGATATAAATATTTCGGTTAAATTTAATATTTTTTATTTTGAGTACTTCTGTGAAGTCGGTTCACCGAGGTCTCCAAATCCAAAATGTGATTCTTAAAGTTCACCTTCTCAATTGACCAACTAGAAACAGTTTCAGTTATTAAGCTGGTGACTTGGCATTTGAGTTTTTATTGTTCTTTTAAATCACATGACTAAATGACAAGTGTTTGGCACGATACTGATTTCTAATATTAACTGACATTTAAGTATGGAATACTGGCAAAAAAAGAATTAAACTGAATGCTAGTTCCACATTGCGTGTGCCATTCTAGATCTATATAAACACCATTTACCTTATGTTTTCTACATCGAAAGAATTATGTTTGGTTCTCATACATACAATATGAATTAAAAAATGAAATCAACAAACAATGATTGACCAGTCAATCTCGTAATCCACTGAGCTTCATACCAGATCTAATGGAAACATAATTATTTTTGAATCTGCACAGCTTCAGAATTAGAGATAAATTACAGGTTCCTTTTTCTAAAATATTAATTTAGTCTTTAAAATTACAAAAATGCTTTTATACAATATCTCAAAATAAATCTTCTGAATTTTAATGAATCCATTTAGACGTGACTAATATTCTTCGACCTGATACTCAAAACCGATTAATTGTTTCATTTACTAGGTCGTCTGTTAAGCCAAATTAACACTGCTATAATAAATTTTGTATTTTTTATTTCCGACAGCCTGACTTGTTTAGAAACAGACTTTATAATGTTATGAGTCAAAACAGGCTTATGATTAGATAAATATTAACATGAAAAATGTTGTATATTTATAGTCAAGTAAAAAAGATTAAAATAAATCATAAAAATAATAATCAATGAATAACCTCATGGAAGACGTGTTATTTATAAATACTGTTCACATATTATTAATAAAAAACACTAAATTACATATATATATATATATATATATATATATATCTCGTTATCAGGTTCACCATTCTTTAAAATATAAAATACCAACCTTTATTACATGGAATAACATTTATTAATAAATTTTATTTCTACCAGTATCTACAGCCATTATTCTGGATTCGTTAGTATATTCGTTCATCCAATCCCAACTGTACATTTGTCGTAACCAATCCACTCAATATATTTACACTTATTTATTTATTCTACTATAAAATATAAATTAGCGCCGTTCAGGTTTTGCTTCTATTAGAAACAAACATTTATATTGAATATCGCGAAGATACACTAATTTATCAAATATAAAATTTAATATAATAATATATGTGCACCGAACTTCTTTTTGCCGTTGAGTATTGTTATGCTATTATGCTGCAGTTAATTGTAGTTTCCTTGTAGTTATTACAAGAATTCCTCTATATTTGTGCACCTGATTAATTTTGGAATTGAAAAATGCATATTTTAATGCTTTATTTAATAACAATTTAATCGATCGGCGCTCCAGCATATGTGTATCACATCAAATTAACAGGATTTATTAAAATATAATAATGAAATCCCGAGGTGAACAACTCGCGGGCTTTTGAAATCTTTTAGTTTTCGTTTCTTTAAATTATTTTAATTTTTTCCTTCTGTCTGTTCTAAACCTCCCGATGGGCTACAAAATTACACACATAATTGTGATAAATGGATAATAAGTAATGGATAGGCTACCTGGAAACGAACATTCCAACATTATCTTCAAACTGACGCATCTACTCTTTGTGCTAGGCAGGCCAGACTTACCGATTACTAAATAAGAGAGTCAAAGAGATGTTTAGACCAGATGTTGCTGGCGTAGATGATATGTTTCCACAACAATATAACACATTGTTTATACAAATCACACCTCAAATTAAGCGAATTTTTAGGTTCTCTACAAAACAAAATAAATAAAATTTACGCACTGCGATGTTGTACCAACTTGCTGAATCCTCAGCTAAATAATTAAAAGAAGAAAATGTAAGTATCTGATTGGAAAATTCTTGGAAGCCACACTCACTAATGCACATGTTAATTGTTCCAGATTTACCAAGGAGCTCTTCGAAAAGATATACCACTTTGGTGGGTATGATAGATTTTTTTCTTATGAACGCTAATGATCTTATTGCTTCTGTTTATAATCTCATTTAATTCGTGCTCTGCATAATATTCTATTCGTATTTTTCTATTTAGTATCTGTAAAAGTACAAATAGGAAATATATTATATAATAATGCAGATGCAGATGAAACAAAGCATTATCTTTTACATTAAAGGAAGAATAATAATTTAAAATTTTTCTTAAATTTCGGAAACACTTACATTTAATTATAGATTGCTTAATATGAATAACATTGTCATGTAAATTTTTTGGCTATAAACAATCTGATTATTTTATTGAAAGATCATTTGTCTGTGGTTAAATTCCATAAAATAGACATCTACCGCATTAATATACCAATTAAACAATATTATCTTTAAATAAATACAGTCTAGGCATTACATATATTTAGTTCGTTCGAGACCTGTCTGCGGAAATTTCTGGACTGTACTTGAAAAGTTGTCAATAAGGAAGAAATCGGTCGGTTGGATGTATTTCACTGTCTTCACAATAATAAGTTTAGTTTATACTGAAAAATATAAATATAATTGGATTGGTGTCTATATGAAGCCAACAACCTTCATTTAAATAATCTAGTTGATGCGTTTACAATTTGAGTTAGATTTTCGTCAGAGGATAGATTGGCAAATTCACAGCAATGAAGTTTATTATTGTCGCCCACTAATACATTATAGTTATGGTTATGAAGAATAGATGGGAATGAAAATAAAAGATACATCATCTATTGAATCATCAAGCGGAAACCAAAAAACTGACGTTAGGATCAACGTTTCAATTTGGGTAGCTATAAATTTCAATGAGAGCATTAAATCGGAAAGTAAGTAACAGTTTGTCATGACACAGAATCACTATAGATAAAAAAAATAAATCTATTTTTTAAAAACAAACAATATCGAATTGTTTCAAACCCATGATTGCCTATGGCCTTCGGGAACGATTTTTCAGTCAATATTATAAAATAAAGATCTCATGACATTATAGAATTGCAAAAAATAAAATTTTTGTTATTAATACTTTTAAAATTCGCGTAAAAATGAATAAATATTACATGAATTATCTAAATACGTGATGAGATCTACAGGCTTCATCTAGGTGGTTTCTTTCCGATCCTCTCGATAGATTAATCAACCAAAGTACATTCTTCACACGAGAGGTGTCGACTACATTCAAAATCGATAAGGCACCTTCTACTCTGTTTTTGTAATATTTGTGTTATCAGTTTTCCCGATCAATAAATATTCCTTTAAAATTATCTGTTTCACGTTTTTTATTTATGGTTTCAGAGTGTGTATTCACTGGTTTTTTCGGAAGTTTAATGACGACTGGCCTCTTGCTGTTGGACTTCTTTCCCAGACCATAGAAATTTTCAATCTCAATTTGTGTAGTACACTTCACCATCTCATTCGGATCTCAAACATCGTCGAAAGCAGCATTCTCATCTAAATTAAACTGTTTTAACTGATTTGTTTCGTTACTTCTATAGAAAAAACATGCAAAAATTCTTCCTCGGATTAGCAAGTTGCGTTCGGAGTAAATTCGTTCCTTGTCAATTCGGTAAACTCAGCCCATGGCTGCCCATTGCTCTTTAATTTATTAATTCTATCATAATACTCAGCTTCTAATGCACTGAAATAGTACATAAGATAAGTGGAACAGTTTATTAACTTCAATTTAGTATGCACAACGGTAAATTCACTCCAACTTTAAACACAGGCCCTTTACCATTCTCTTCAAAAAGATTATTCAAATATCTTCTGAGCTTCTCAATTTCCTTCGAAGTATCGATATATATATATATATAGCAATAATAATGACGACAGGAACATAAGTAAACAAATTTGTTACCACTGACAAACTGTAGTAGGCTAGAAATTATTATTCTCACTCAGCATAAAAATAATCGAAAGCTTGGCTGCATAAATTATTATCATAGTAAAATATAATCATACGTTTAACATTTGTACTGTTGAGTAACGAATTTTGCATTATATTTAGTCTGACTCGATGGAATTATATTACTCCTCATTCAATTAAATGGTGTGAATATTAAAATTGAATTCTGAACAAAGTATATAAAACACATATTCATTGTGCAAATGAATAAAGATGAATATTTATATACATTTACAACACAATCATATATGTCTTCAAAATTGTTTCTCAAAATCAGCACTTAAAATTTTAACATCGGCATATTGGGAAATCTTTAATTAACATTAGAGAATTATGGAAAAACTTCACCCAGTATTTCAAAATACATTTAGCAATTCAGATAATATTTATTTAAATCAAAGATTAAATCGATTTTATTTGGAGTTCAACGCGCGAGTAATCTCATTTTAAGACAAACGAAAGATGTTCGGATTATTCTAGCATGTTTTAAATTTTGTATACGACCCATATTGAAAAGAACTGCTTTTTAGGATAGAAATAAGCTTATAAGTTCAAATACATAGTTTCAGAGTTTGCATTAAAATATCGTCTCAAAAAAAAATTTAGAAACCAAATAGATAAGCATATTGTCTCTTCTCCATTTGAACCACATATGGTTATATTCATTCTATTCTGTGAAGGGAATTATAAAACTAATGTCAAGAATAAAGAATTGTAAAGGATGTAGCCACAAGTTGGCTTTACCAGAGCCAGTGTCTCTATATTTTTGTCCGAGAAAGACATGCATTTCTTAAACACGTCGTTCTTGATTCGGAGAAACTTAATAAATTGTAAGTATGTAATGAATAGAATTAAATAGAATAGTATAGAATAGAACAGAATAGAATAGAATAGAATAGAATAGAATAGAATAGAATAGAATAGAATAGAATAGAATAGAATAGAATAGAATAGAATAGAATAGAATAGAATAGAATAGAATAGAATAGAATAGAATAGAATAGAATAGAATAGAATAGAATAGAATAGAATAGAATAGAATAGAATAGAATAGAATAGAATAGAATAGAATAGAATAGAATAGAATAGAATAGAATAGAATAGAATAGAATAGAATAGAATAGAATAGAATAGAATAGAATAGAATAGAATAGAATAGAATAGAATAGAATAGAATAGAATAGAATAGAATAGAATAGAATAGAATAGAATAGAATAGAATAGAATAGAATAGAATAGAATAGAATAGAATAGAATAGAATAGAATAGAATAGAATAGAATAGAATAGAATAGAATAGAATAGAATAGAATAGAATAGAATAGAATAGAATAGAATAGAATAGAATAGAATAGAATAGAATAGAATAGAATAGAATAGAATAGAATAGAATAGAATAGAATAGAATAGAATAGAATAGAATAGAATAGAATAGAATAGAATAGAATAGAATAGAATAGAATAGAATAGAATAGAATAGAATAGAATAGAATAGAATAGAATAGAATAGAATAGAATAGAATAGAATAGAATAGAATAGAATAGAATAGAATAGAATAGAATAGAATAGAATAGAATAGAATAGAATAGAATAGAATAGAATAGAATAGAATAGAATAGAATAGAATAGAATAGAATAGAATAGAATAGAATAGAATAGAATAGAATAGAATAGAATAGAATAGAATAGAATAGAATAGAATAGAATAGAACTGAATTTTTGGTCTGTTTATTCAATTTTTTACGCATATCATTTCTTTCAATAAGTTAATTACTTTATTTTACAAATGTGTTATAAATGTACCATATATATATATATATATATATATATATATATATATATATATATATATATATATATATATATATATATATGTATTAAGTCATTATTTTAAATTTGTGATTTATAATGTGGTATTTTCTAATAGAGCTTGCAGACATATGCCAGACCACTTTCTAATTGTAAGTCCAGCACCCTTCCATCTACTTGCGTTATATATTGACCATTGGAATAGTATGTAATATATTTTGAGACTATATTTTTGAGAAGTTCTAGTTGACTAGTAGGTATGATGAAAGATTGGCGACTGCAGATTTTAAATGTATGGAGGAATTCGAAGATTTTTTCAATGGGGTTCCTTGTTAATTGTTTGTTACATAAAACAAAGTCATTCTTGATATTGTACAATTTTATTTTATCTACAATGTCAAATATATTGCGAGCATAATTGTTTTACATTTCAATTTTTACTGCTTGAAGAATTAATTTTAAGTCTGCTGCCAGTTTGTGCTGTGGAAGATGACACGGCATGTTGCTCCTTCCAACTGATGTGTGTACTTTCGGCATGCCGTACATTCTGGCTGCGTGTGTCCCGACCGGTTTTGCTTGTTTCAGACAAGGTATGATATTATAGATTTCATTGGAGTTCACAAAGTCGATTGTTTGTTTAAATTCTTCACGCGAAATGTTAATCGTTCGCGATATTAAATAGTCAACAGTTTCCGATCTGACTTCTCTTTACTTTGCGTTATTTAAATTTCTGTTTACCATTAAAATCATTGTTGAGTTGACTAATATAATTATTGGTATTAATAAGAACAATATCTTTGTATTTGTCTGGCATCATTAATTTAATTTCGTTTTTGTATCGAAATTCTTTGTGTCATTCTGTGTGCCTTCTACTGATATGATCGAATCGTTTGTGTCTTATTTTGAAATGTTCATAGAAAACACGTATTTTCGTTTTAGATGGTGAGCAAAAATCATCTCCTTGTGACAACTCTGATGTGGTATCACCATACTTAATCCACAGTGCTACGTTTGTTGTTATCTCTGTCTCTTGATTATTATCATTTATCGATTTTGACCCAAGCGATATAACTACTTCCTAGTTTCCGATTGGATCAAACAAGTATAGTTTAGCGTGACCGCGTCAGAGTCCTGCGGGACTGCATTGGGGGCTTTCTTATTATCAACAAAATCTTTGTGTATTCGCTTATTTCATCTGCTTATTGTACACGTGACCAGAAGATTACCTGTACTCCATTTCTGAAATCGAAGTTCAATTGCACGAAAATGGTGGAACTAAATTTTATTATTTCTCCAAGTTCCAATAATATCACTCATACTTTAATCAAGGTTGGACGGCGATATAAAAACCTGAACCATTATGTACATAAATTTGTCAGTATAAACTAAAAACTGTATAGAGTGGAAGAGGAAATTCATCCAAGAGACCGGTTTCGTCCTCATTGGGAATTCATCGAGTACTGTCCAGAATTTGCCGCGAACAGGGGTCGAACCTTTGTACATCGTATTCGGAATCTGCTGCTCTAATTGGTTGCTCAATTGTTAGAGCACCAGATTCCAAAACAGACGTGCCCAGGTTCGAGCCCTTTCCGCGGCAAATTCTAGACGGTATTCGATGAATTAGCGCAATGGACGAAACCGGCCTACTGGATGAATTGACTTTTCTACACTACACAATACCTAGTTTATACTGACAAATGTATGTACATAATGGGTCGGGTGTTTTTATCTAGATCGTAACATTGGTTAAAGTAATTTTTATCACCGCCCGCGCGACCAACGTTCGTTTTATAATATTAAAACATTCTTGTTTGCCTAGACTGAGAGGCTGTCACTCTACTAAAACAATATTGACTGTACCGACAGATAAAATATATTAGTCTGCATTTTAGGTGTTAGATTACAATGGCGAGTCAGCCACAGTGTGATTGCGGAAATTTGTGTGGTTCATTAAGCAGTGACCATAATTGTGGTATTTATTAATTTTGACAATATATTCAACAATACCAATATTTATGATGTGATGATACATAATGAGGAGTTACAAAAAAGTAAAAACCTACAATTTAAATATTTATGATAAAATTATTTAAAAACCTCCATTAAATGACTCTATAAGAGTCTTACAGCAAAGAATTAGCAGTGAAATTTGCCTCTGAAATCACAATGCAGGTAATCAAATATTTTCGTGCTTACGATTTTAAACTAGTTAGCAAATTTGCACTGCTTGGTGTAATTTATTTCAAAAAATTACTTATTGTCTTTGGGCAATAGGTATAACATAATTTGATAAAGTGGCTTCGAAAACTAAAGCGCTTTTGTTAAAACCAAATTGACGCATTAACATAATTACGCTAAATTTGCCGACTTTTACATAAATATATGCAGGTTTGTAAATAGGCTTAAGAAAAATTGTTGAATGAAATGAAGTTAGTACACAATTTTGTTAGATTATGGTTGTTTCCAGATAAAATTCTGAAACTACTATGGTAGACGCGAACAGCTCATCACTTTAGGAAGGCTCCCAAAAGTAACAAATAATCATATCAGTTTTTAGCCATTAGGTATTAAAAGATTCCTAATAGGTTCCACCTGTAGAAAAGGCTAACGAGAAAGCAAAAATTGGTATAGGATTTCCCATTACGTCTAGTATGTGGCACGATTGGTGTAGTGGATAGAGTCGCAGACTCCAATCGGACGAGATCCGGTTCGAATTCTATTCCCGGAAAATCTTATACAACACTTGAAGATTTCCTAATAAGGACAAAACCAGTTTATTTGATAAATTGCCTTTTCTACCAGATAAAATATTTAGTTAATGCTGATAAAATGCATATAATGAAAATCATACTGTTAGACTTCAATTATTAAAGGTATATAACTAAACAACAGGCTATATTTCCTATAATTTACATAGTGTATCGCCGTTTTAGAAGTTCAATTCCTTTTGTATTTACATGTTGAATAGTAGTAGGTTTTTTTTGGCAATTTCAAATTTTATTGGCAATGTGTTGTAGTGCCACATATTAGTAATATGTGTATCGATTCTCTAGGAATTTGTTATTGAAATTTTGCGTGAATGAGTAGATGCAGCTTGCCAAAAATTGAGAATTGATATAGCATAAACGCACGACGTTGTTAATCGCTTTTTGCTATAGTTTTTATTCATAAAAATTTTGGATTGCTCACTTACATACATCAATTACTTTACAGTTCACTGGGGCGTTTAGGAACCAAAGAGCATTACGCATTTGAATGCCTGAAATGAAGGCTGGTTATGACCAATAAATGTATCTATAATTCGTGCTACAGTATTAGTTTTAACGACGTTAAGTTATTCAACCAATATAAAATTTTTTGCGAAAAAGATGGCAACAGTTATTTTAAGTACACATTCGCACAACTAGACGTTGGTTAGATTTCCGTCGCGCTACGATGATGATCATGGAATTTCGAAACGCGCAGTATGTGCTTTTGGCGGCAGCTTTCATATTTTATACAATTATTATAATAAAATGGGGCTTTTGTTTGTCTTAATATCATGAGCTTGATTTATAGAATTAGAATTAAAGTTTCAATCGACCTTCTCAGATTGTGCGCTCCTACTCACATCAAATTGGAACTTCGAGTCACAAGCAGAGCGCAGCACGAATTACGTATAATGCTTATCAGATTCATATTAGAGCAGTTTTGTGGTATGCGAAAATGAAAACAAATTATGTCGCAAACTAAATTGCATTTGGGTATGTCGTTTTATAAACAGATTGCTATAAACTCTGTCGGGCGAATCTTTATTTAAAACATATATGCTAAAATCGACCGTAGCCGAGTTGGTTAATACTTTCCCTGTGTAGCATGTTGATGATCCTAATTCTTTTTATAGTATTCTTTCGTTCTAGCGTAATTGCGGATTCAAAATTTGATCACTGGTCTTTATAATTTCGTCGTCAATTTAAATAAAAATTATTATGGCATATATAATAAAATAGATATAGATAATACGCCTTTATGTGCTTCATTTTTTTACACATTTTCATTCCAATAAAATGGCGTTGAAATTAAGTCAGTTAAGCCTTATTTCGATTTTAACAATTATCATAAATATTTCGATTACCAACTGAGGTGTTAGTCTTCACATAATCTTGAATGAAGTTTTTTGCTCATTGATTTTAGTCTATTAAAAATTTTACTAATCATGTTTGTCGACGTGTGTTTGTTGATTAACTCTGCTTTGTGGTAATTACTGCTTTTTAACTCTCTGTGTTAAAGCATCTATAAGAAATCCCAATAAATTGCTCTTGTCGTTGCCTAATTTATATTTCTAATACTTGAACATTTAAGAAACATATTGATTTATGATATTAAGATATTACACAAATAATGACACAGTCTTAACTATTAGTGATGTTTCATATATCGAACTTCCTTTAAAATATGTTGTCCAAATAAAAAGTTGTTTGCCTTTGAATAAAATTGTTAACAATGTAAAAGTAATCAGACAAAGTTAAAATTCATTTGAGTAAAATTCGAAGTCATTGTTTTAAAGCAGAAAATGCATCGAAATTCATCCCAGTTCAAAAATAAATTTGATATTGTGCATGGACGTAGATTAAGATACACCTGCGCATTGCGTACGTTAAATTATTTTTTACCAATTGAATTGTTTATGCGATTTACCTATCGCCACGTAGCCATATCCTTCATTCATTATCGGGTGATTTATAAATCTATTTTTGAATAATAAAATTCTACGTTTCGAGACAACCGATTTCCTCCTGAGTGCGCGCTCATCAGTAATAGCCAGTATTGCAGCAATGAAAAATCGAACCAATGATAATCTAAATTAACATTGGCTACACGGTCGGTGATAACAATTATTTAAATTGAATTTGCTTAATTTATCCAGACAAATGTATGCACATAATGGGATAGGTGTTTATATTAAGATTGTAACCTTGATTTTTTAAATGATAGTTTGCATTAGAAAGATGCAAATATTTCACTATATCCTATAGCATGAAATTACTTATTTCTTTCAGTTTTATTCCAGCTGATGTATTTGATCAGTCTTAACTTTAAGGAAATTATGTGCAAACTGGTTTTAATCTGAAATTCCAACTATTCATCACCGTCTCGCGTTTGAAAGTTGGGTACAATATCACCTAAGGTTAACGGTTTTGATAAAAAGTTTTATTGCATTATTTTATCTAATATAATTTCGGCAAGGTGTCGAACTTGCATAAGATAACAAAAGTCAACCATACAATTGACGGTTTTTGTGCTTACTAGTTACTACGAATTAGTGGCCGAAATGGGTGGGGACGGCAATCATTTATCAAAGATGTAGCTCTGAGCCGTAAATCTCAATCTATAGGCTACAAGATTCACGCAAAGTGTACAATATTTTGTCATTGTTTGCTCCAGGTAAACATCTCAGAATCTACTGCAACATAATGATCATACTAGCTAGCCATTGTATGGTATTACAAGATGGACTCCATGACACCTGGGAATATAGTATTGCAGTAAAGTATTTCGGCAGGATTTCGGCACACACTTTTAGTGTAGCTAAACACAGGAGGCGATATAATGTGTGTGCCAGGTTTCAATCTAATTCCTTTATTATTCAGGATTTTATCCTTAAAATCTTTTATCTACTCTTGAGGGTAATAATAATAACCGAACCGGTTTAGGTGGTAAAGAGGTTCAGCTACTGTATGTAAATTTTTGTCTGTACTGACGATATATGATTCAATTCGGCTTTAATATCATACCGTGTATGTTGTTATGTAAAGACGGTTCTACAATTGGTCTAATCACACAGTCTTGACGGAGATTGAATAGTCAATTTGTTTTTTATTTGTTAAAAAAACTGTGCGTTAGGTTTAGTGCTTCGAACCGGCACCTATTGGAGAGTAGCTAGTAAATGTATATTACATGCATACGTTAGATCATAACTTTAGTTTTTGCTTACTTTGGCTAATCATTTTGTTGCCATTTTGACTGACTTGTTTTAACAGGGTTCCTTTGCTTCATTCATAAAAAAAATATACTTCGCATTCTAAGCAGTTATAAATTGAATAATATTCTGGAGACTTTGTGCGAAATTATAACTAAGCTGCGTCAATAAGTGTTAAATAAATGCTATAGGAAAACTTCATGTCATGATGACTCTGATGTAGGCTGCAACATGGTTTTAAACACGCTGGCTACACACGCATACATCTCAGGTTAGTGCTGTAGTGGCATTTACGTCTGAGCAATTTAAAATGACACAACTGATGATCCTAAATGTGTGCAATTTTTATAACCATTTATCATAACAACAGTAAAATACGACATTATTGACTGATAACTAATTGTCAGATTGACATCAGTGCATTAGAAACTTGTGATAAAGTTTTGTGCATGTGTATGCATGCACCTGTGCGTGTTTGTGCATGAGTGAAATGTTTCAGAACGCACTCACGAGCTCACGCCATGACGGATTTGATTTCACTTGCTCACCAATCACGCATTTGTAAAAAAAGTGCATAGTTGTGTGATCCGCACACATACGCGCACATTCGACAATTCGGGTGTATTTAAATTGCATTTAATTACTAAATTTGTGTGCAAATGAGGTGTTTTAACTAATTCGGCTGTCAAAAATTTGATCTAATGAGATTATATTGGTTCCAAAGTTCCATTAGAAGAAATTCCATATGTCTAAAAGAATTTTTTCGTATTCGATGCTGTCCAAGCATTATAAAAGGTTAGTATGTGCATTTAAAGTAATTAAGAGCAACCTTTGGATTATTATTTTAGCAACCAATTCCTGTTATTATTCTAATTATTTTTTCAGTAAATAAATTTAATTATGAAATATTATGTAGAAGAAATTTGCAAAGTTATGTTTATTTGTTGATGTTCAAAATTGAATCAAACAACATATATTGATAAATATTGTACAGTTATGTATTAGTTGTTGCGTACCTGGTAACAAATTGGTTCAAATTTGACAAGAAGGATAAACCAAAGTTAGCATGAACTGAAGGTATAATCTCATGGACGTATTCGCTTCGTGCTTACTTGCGACTCATCAGTAGAAGCCAGTATTACACTCTATGCCTACCATATGCTTGGGTGAAGAATGTGTGAAAATTGGACAGTAAAATCTCCTATAAAAATGAGCAAATCTACAATAGTGTTTGCTAACTCTATATAAAGTCTTCACCAAAGCGACTTCAAAGCCAAAACACTTATATATATATATATATATATATATATATATATATATATATATATATATATATATATATGTGTTGTGTTCCTAATTATAAGAATATATATATATATATATATATATTGATAAAAATTTTGTTGATTCTAAAAGACGTTGGGACCCATTACAAATGCTGTATAAGATTCGTTTACTTAGTAAAAGATAATAAACTGAAAGGCAATCCAGTCATTGTTAGCAAACTGTGCAGCTAAATTGGTCGGTGCGTTAGGAGCAGATTAGTTTGCCATCAAATCCATTGTATCATTAGTCAAGTAATATGGAAAATTTTGTATCTTGTGGGCGAAGAAAATTTGTAGCTCCAAATGAGACATGCGTCGCTTCTAGTTTATGCTAACATATAATATTTGAAATTGACTTTATTAATTTTTCAATTTTAAATAACATTTAACATTAAACAAAATATGCAAGTCTATAAAATATTCGTCGAAGTCTAATTTTTATCCAAGTTGCATATTATTTATTGTACAGAAATGTTAAATGAACAACTTTTACTTGAACATTTATTTTATCTTTAATTTCAATAGAATCGTGATTAAAATGTATTTACCTTAATTTAAAAGCATAATGGTGTTCTTTTTACATTGTAATGTTTCTTTGATCTTCAGTATGTCCTGTGATTGTAATTTAATATATTGACAGGCAATCAACAATTTTTTTACAATTTCTTTCTTCGGTTAATGTCGTTTGATGTTTTAAAAATCCATCTCTAATTTCAAGGATTAATATATCTGATTTGGAATGTTTAATGGAAAAGCTTGAAATGCACAATTGTTTCTTATCTTGGTCTGATCATTGTATAAATTCATTCGTTTTGCTCTAGAAAATTTACCTTTTATTGATATCTTGGCGAGAATTTCCATTCATTTTGTTCAAAAGAACACAAAAAATTATCACTTATTGCTCACTTTTCCTATTAAAATAATAATGTCTACTTAATGTATTTAAGGCTGCTAATATATGCGTATATCTGCATGAAATACATGTAACTGCAATTTGAGAAATCATCTTGCGAAACAAAACTAAATCGAAATTGCCCTTTCTCATTTGATTACAGTTCTTTGCCCAACAGAATTCTAAAGGAATATCCGCTGTGGGTGATAATCAACAAGCAAAATTTAAATTCGGCACACACATGCCTGAAGTTATAAAACCAAAGCATGCAGGAAATAAAAGAAACCTTAAGGCAAAACACTTTAATTAATAAAATCTTGGCAAACAGACAATATGATTGCATGCTGAAACATTACACAAAGAAAGTAGAGTCTATAGACTAATACCTGAACGGATTGTGGCAATTTCATTTAAGAATGAAAATTAACTAGAAGATATAAATACAAATTTGATTTGACAAATTTTATGAGTTGTTAACTCTTTTATCAGCACGAATAAGTTAAATTTATTATATTTCCTTGCGGAGTAATAACCATTTTCGTTGCATCTAGGTAAAGCCTGTAAAGTTCAATCAAGTACTGATGAAGATACGAAATAAGGAACGAATTTCAGTGTATACTGTAACGGAATTTAAAGTGAAAGCCGATTGTTAAAAAATGATTCAAAAGTTAAGCGATATCGTTAGGAAAAAATGAAAAATGCAGTTGTACATGATCATAATTAGAATTTAAGACGAATCAGCTCGTTTACTATAATTAAATATTCTGCATAGATTTTTTTGTTTAATTCATAAATAAATTGCGCATTTAAAATACAAATGTTTTATATAAAAGGTGAGTATAAGGCCGATAGAAAAGTCCATTTTCATTTCGTCGAAAAACAATATGACGATAAAAACTGGTGCTATATTTAGTCAGTTTTAGAATGAAAAAGTGTTTCATGTAGATTCATTTTAAAAAAATTTTTTAGATAATCTATATAACTGAGAATTTATGATGTTGCGTATAACAGACACTTCTGTACGTAATTCTTTTGGCGTTTTTTGCTTTGAAAACAAATATAAATCCATCTGAGTTAAAGTTTGAAAAGCGTTCTTTAATTTAACGGCAACGTTTACTCTGAAATTATAATGAGTTTGCTTCTTTATTAATGAGTCAGTCTGGCATACCTAGTACATTGAATAGCTATTGGATTTATATACAAAAAGTATGTTGAACTGACTGATTACAGAGATAATTTGTCATTTATATTTATGTTTAGCAGGAGTTATATTGTATAGAAAACCATCAGTTTTGTATGAGATGTCCGAGAATTCATAGGTATATTAAATTTTTTAATGAAAAATTGGCTGATCTAATGTTGGAAAATATACTATATTAATACAACTAAAAATATTTTCGCGTGCGCTTTAAAATACATAAACTCTAATTTTTGTATTGATTTGAAAATTCTTATGGAACTTGCTCAGCATTTAAAGGCAACAAAGTATTTCTAGGCGAAAAACAAATAAACTGTAACATACATTTGTCAGAATAAACTAAGTATTGAGTAGTGTGGAACGTGCAATTCATTCAGTAGACCGGTTTAATCCCTTTTTGGAGCTCATCACGTACTGTCTAGAATTTGCCATGGACAGGTCTCGAACCAGGGCACGTCTTATTCTAAATCTGGTGCTCTAAACACTGAGCCACTCTGCCGCACAATACACAAAGTTTTCAATTATATACTAATTAATGTTTCTTGGTTAACCTTTATTTCATGTAGAGCCCATATCGCATTCTTTTAGTCCTAAAGCTCCAACTATCCATCCCCAATCTGTCATTATACAACAGATAGCTCAATACATGGGGAATTGTTATTGAAATGAACAATTGTTTAAAGAAACGAAAATTGGTTGCGCAGCCGGAGATACGGATTACTTTTAAACAAGTTTGCGATCTTGATATAATCACATGCCCATAATTTACATACATTTGTCAATATAAAATAAGTATTGTATAGTGTGAAATGGGCAATTCACCCTGTAGCCCGGTTTTGTCCTTACTGGCAGTTTATCACGTAGATTTCCGAATTTTATGTGGACAGGGCTCGAACCTGAACACATCTGCTTCAGAATCTGGTGCTCTAATCACTAAACTGACCTGCCGCGCACTAAATACAATTTTCACTTGTATACTAACTAATAATTCTCGGTTAGAGCAGTCCTGTCAAAAAGTCTTGTCCGCGGAAAATTCTAGACAGATAGTTCCCAATAATGTGAATCAGGTCTACTGGATGTATTGCATTTTCCGCACTAAAGTTTATACTGACGAATGTATGTACTTAAATGGTCAGGTTTATATATCAAGATCGCAGTCTTGATTAAAGTTAATTGCTTTCACCGCCCGAGCAATCATTATTTGTTGAATTAAATAAATGTTAATTTTAATACCACTTTCACATGTAACGAGGTGTTACTTGTAGAATGACAGATTGAGGATGGTTAGTTGGAACCCTATGGGTAAAGGGATGCTATATAGACTTTACCTAAATGAAAGTCTAACCACGGATCTTTTGTTAGTATATAAATGAAAATTATTTGTAGTGTGCGCCAGGGTGGCTTAGTAGTTAGAGCTACAGATTCTGAATCAGACGTGCTCAGTTTCGAACCCTGTCCGCGGCAAACTCTAGACAGTACGTGATGAGTTCCCAATAAGGACGTAACCGGTCTACTGGATGAATAGCTTTTTCCACGCTATACAACACATAGTTTATACTGACAAATCTATGTACATAAATGGTCAGGTCTATATATAAAGATCGCAACCTTGATTAAAATTAATTTTTATCACCACCCGCGCAGCCAATGTTCGTTTAATTAAATAAATGTTTATTTCAATGCCACTTCCCCATGTAACGTGGTATCTTTAGATTAATGACAGATTGGGGATGGTTAGTTGGATCTTTAGGGTTAAAGGGATGCTTTATACGCTCTACCTAAAGGAAAGGCTAACCAAGGAACTTTTGTTAGTATATAAATGAAAATTGTGTGTAGTGTGCAGAAGGGTGGCTGAGTGGTTGAAGCACCAGATTCCGAAGCAGAAGCTTCCAGGTTCGAACCCTGTCCGCAGCAAATTCTGGACAGTACTTGGTTAGTTACGAATAAGGACGAAACTGGTCTACTGTATGAATTGCGCATTCCAAACTATACAGTACTTAGTTGGTACTGATAAATGTATGTATATAATGAGTCAGGTGTTTATATCAAGATCGCAACCTTGATTAAAATTAATCGGTATCACAGACCGCGCAAACAATGTTCGTTTAATTAAATAAACTGGTAGTTGAAATATGATAACCGTGCGACGATTTCATAAAATCAAATGAAAGCTTGAACATCATGGTGAAATAAATTAAGATTTACAAAAAGAAAGGGATGCAATGGGTCGTTATGCCTCTGCATAATTGTTTCTTAGCATTTATTTATGAACATGATAATAAAAAAAAGGCTCAATAATTTATTGAGGCTCGAGTTAGAATATACTTAACGTTATAACTGGGAAAATTTTAAATGTAAAATTTAACATAATAAATTTATTTTTTCAATTTCCTATTGAAATTATGTACTACAGATATGCGTAAACTGAATAATTTTCTTTTTAATTCAACAGACTCAGATCTTTTGAAATTTTGGCGTATCGTCTAGAAATCTAATATGATAATTTCAATTCATTCTTATTAAATTAAAGATCAACAACCTAGGCAAAGGGCAAAATATAAAATATAACATATTTTAATAAGTTTCTTTTTATTCTAATATCCTTCATGTGGTGAAAAACTAATTTACTATAGAAACTAAGGAATCCAGCCAAAGTGGATAACGTTTATGAATATGGACTTGAAAATTATGAATTTAAAGACGGTTGCATATGCCTCAAAAAAGGAAAAAAGTTGTTGAATTGTTGCAGGAATTAATTTCTGTAAAATCCTTAATCATTGCATGCAAATTAGCAGATCTGTGCAAATTTGTTATAACAAACGACGCTGCGTCAAAAGTGACAAAATAAAAATGTAAAACTTTGACGATCAAGCTTTTAAATGAGGCTAATTCATCGAATGGTAGATGATTGGCAACTCGCGATTTTTCATGCCGAAATACATGTTTTAATATATATATATATATATATATATATATATACTATATATATGTATTATAAGCACCTGGTCTAAAAATTCAAAAGATTCATTAGCATGATATTCTAATCGACTGGCTATGAATCACAAAACCCAACAACAATTTACTAGCGTCTAGGCAAGGCTAAACCCTCCCCTCGATCAGACTCTGCATGAATTCGATCGGATTTGAAACAAACTGAAGAGGAGAAAACAGCTGAACATACGGCGACAGAAATTTCAAAACATTATGAGCATTTAACACTGCAATCCGCACACCATGTGCTGTTGCCAAGCCGAAAGTACAAAATTGAGGAACAAGGCAAATCGAAAGACAAAAATTGGGAAATTAACATTCGTACACGTAACAGCCGACAATGCAAACAGTTGATTAACTATCAGTCCATCCATACAAGAATGACTAGATCTCATACATCACTTTCCAATACAGCGAGAAAGACCTTTACACGCAAACAAACACGAACACACACAGGAACATACGCATATACACATACTGAGCAGCTCCAACAAGAAATATAAATAAACTAGTTGTCACTAACGTAACCAAATAAAAACCCAGGATGTATATAAATGAAAGATTGTGAAGTGAAGTTTATTAGTCTCGAAATAAAGAATCATTATCCACTTTGTTATTAATCTTTTATTTTCCTACTATGATATACATTTATATATATATATATATATATATATATATATATATATATATATATATATAATTGACTCTATGAAATTTTGCTTGAATTTGTTTCAGTGCAAAATATGTGGTCAAAATAGGACAATGTTGCACTTCTTTTAAAGAATTTTTTCTTTACGAAATTCGTGGTTTACCTTGTCTCATACTGTGTGCAATAGGTTGTAGAAAAAGTGAAGTTAATAAAATTGTAAAATAATGTAGAATTACAGTAACGTCTGGACAAGACAGCATATGGAGCATACAATTAATAAAGAAATATCAACCAAATACGCATTTATTTATATTAATATTCTGTTAAAAACAAATTTTCTATTAAAATATCTGTGTACAATCCATATATTATATAAAATTATACATATAACCAACAAGGTGTGTTCATATTATTCACGTTGAATAAATAATATATCAACATTAAATAAATATTTTTTTTTGATTATCTATATTTTTTATACCCACTTCTAATATATAATTATCCATACATATACACGTCTACAGAGTATATCTTATACATGTCTCTACAATCATATAAGCAATTTTGCGAGATCTTCCCATATCTTATGTAATTATCTAAATATACGTCCATATATCTATACATATATATATATAATTATATTTATATATGTGTGTGCACCATATTCAAATAGTATATAAAAGCAACCATGTGGGTTCATTATTTTGTATAAGATATATATATATATATATATATATATATATATATTTACACACTTTTATGAAATGCATATCTAAATAGAAATGCTACCTACCATGTGAGTTCTTCTCACATCTTATATAAATATATTATAATATCCATCTATTGATATTTACGTTTCGTTTGTTTTGACCTAGCCTTATTTCAGTACTCGTAAATGTTTTAATCTGAGGCGGTATACATTAACAAGTTGTTTTGTATAATTAGAAATAAATCATGCCTAAACCAAATTACAATAGGCGCCATTTAAATCACTAAATCTATTAAAATTCGTTGTACTAATTTGCAAATTAGGATCACGAATATATAAGTCGTTTCATCATTTAGGGTTGAGTTTTCCGCAAGTTGAACGCACTTTTCTTAATAATAATCGTAAAAGCAAACCTATTAAACTATTTGTAAGAAACAATTCGTTACAAATACTAATAAAATTACGATTTTTCAAGTCCATTTATGCTGCATATTATTAGTGGCCAATTTTAGAATATGTGCTAAGTCGTTCCCTATTTACATTACACAACTAAAACTCTTGTTTCTTACTGCAAACAAAGAGAAGGTCAATATTGAAAATCGATTTTCTTTAATCAAAGTATATTTTACTTTTTTCATAATGACTAGTGATTTTCGTTGTATTGGCCGAAAAAATCGGTTCTTATATTTGCTATTACACATCTAAACTAACATGTCCACTCTGAAATGTGATATGAACAACATTTAGAAACACACAGATAAAACCGCGGTGCTTATCGGCACGTTTCGTTTCACCTGGCACGTATCAGGTTAAAGAAATCAGTCTGTAGGCATATTTTGATAATTTTTATTTTAATTATGTTTCGGCCTTTAAAACTCGTGAACCTGACTTCACATAGCTCATGTTAGCTGTAGAAAGTTATACTAAAATTGGTAAATTTAATTTCAATAGATTCTTGTGTTCATTATTTCGCTGATTAGAATATTTTTAACATCATCTTGTTCATTAGCCGTATTTCTGTTATCAGCTCACACGCAATTATGCACTTCGTGAATTTTTCTTATCTTCATAGAATTCGTTTTATTACCAGCACGGAAGATTTTCATAAATCCGATTTTCAAAGATGTGACAAATGCCTATTCACTTATTTAACAGTAAAAAAAACTCTCAGTGTACAGGCTAAAAATGTTAGAAATTTATTTTTAAACATTAGAATACGGCGGAAAATTGTATAGTGTACATCAGACAGAAAAAATATGCTGAATTTTCAAATAAAAAACTCATCAATCAGCTGTTGTCTCTTTAAATGACGAAATAGTTTAGAAAGTGGCAACCTTGAAGGCAAATACGCTAGGTTTATGCACAATCTAGTTAATACTGTAAACTGAATACATCCATTTGTTTAAAATAACATTTCACCTCTAAATATTACAAATTTTTTTCTCGGCCATATGGATAATAGAAATAATGCCGTGTAGTCTTTTATCTAAAATTCTGTCAACCCAGTTGATATAAATTCCCTTACGCGTGCATTTGTTAGGTAAAATGCCATTGTTAAATATTCAAAGATAAATGAACAACGTTTTAAATAAACCCATTATACATTATTTGACATATTATACAATAACAAAGCAGAGGAAAGTAGATTTTACTTAGATGAGTTATATGCTAATTTTATAAATAATACTTACTAATATCATTGTTCTTCTAATTCGTGCCTATTGTTATTATGTACATTTTTAAGACCAAGCTATAGGGAGATTGTCAACTCTACTAAGTTTAAATCGTTTATTTTGGAATTGTGCAGAAAAGGAGAATGAATTTATACTAGAAAGCCCAAAATAAAACACAGTTGTTTGAATAAATACATTTCTTCAAAAGAGTATGATTTGGTTTTTCAACATATTTTTCTAATTTTCGCAATTGAACGTTAATTTACGTATATAAAAATATATATTCATAGTAACCTTCTCATGTTCGAAGATAAAAATAAATTTTATCGGATACAAGAACCGCTTCCTTCTCATTTTCTTCTCATGTATCTAAAAATACACATCATTTTATAAATAAATTGAAAGGCAAAGTTTTGCCGCATTAAATGCGCATGTTAAAGCCTCCTCAACCTTTTTGCCCTATGCGAGAAACTGAATCCCTCTTAGAAGGGATGTTCAGGTAAACTGCTTTATTATGGTCTGAAATACTTCAGTTTCTGTTGGCTGCCCCCTTTAATAATTGCATCAGATAAGAAATTTCATTTCACTTTTGCTCATGTTAAGGGTACTAAGAGTTCCATTAATGCTCGCATTTAAAAAGAATAAATATGCATGTTTATAATGCCCATTGCCTTCAAATAACAGACAGTATATAATTTATTAGGGACAGAAAACATTTAATGACAAAGTGAACAATGGTCATTTATTTTGAGAATACCTTTACAATAAATTTACAATCTTTCATTTATATCCATCCTGGGTTTTCATTTGATTAAGTGGGTGGCAGATGTTCTGATTTTAATTTACACTTATATTTGTAAGTGCATCTGGTGGTGTGTGTCTGTGTGAGTGCCTGTGTGTGTGTATGGGCATTCTCATTGTAAAGCAGAGTAATGGTTGAGATGTGGTCATTCTTGTATTGATGGATTGAGTTTTTTCCCAGTTTTTGCTTTTTTTGCTGTTACATGTAAGAATTTATTTCCCCATGTATCATCTTTCGTTCCACCTTGTTTTTCAATTTCATTCAGCCACCTGGGTAGCAATGCAGGGTGTGCAGATTTTATTTTTGATTTCGCATATTTTTGTGCAATTTCTGTGAATGTTAACCATGGTGGTGTTGCCGCTTGCGCAGCTGATTTTTCTTCAGTTGGATGACAAGCCGATCGAATGTTTGTTGTGGTTGGCCTAGTGGGTGTTCGCGCTTGCATGGATGACAGTAAACTATCGTTTTTTGTATGATTCGTGGCCAGTTGGGTAAAATATCATGTTGGTGAAACTTTCGAATGTTTAGACCGGGCGAAGGTTGTTTTACACAAAGAGCTTCGTCAACGTATGATACGTTTTCAGACCTTGCCCTGTGTGGAACTGAGAAATTCGTCAAATTGCCTGGGTGCTACTTTTTAAATATATATCCGATATCATGTATATATATATATATATATATATATATTCCTCAATACACGAATAAGCACATCTCAAACATTATTATGTAATACAATAAGAATGACCCATACTCGCACATAAACAAATACGCATGTGCACACAAAAATCAACCCGCAGTAAACCATTAACACGAAATAGAATTAAAATTAAAATCAAACTGGTTGCCACACGCCAATCAAATGAAAACCCAAGATATATGTACACGAAATATTTTTAAGTGGTTTTGCATATTCTCGAAATCATCCTGCAGATATCCACATTGTCATTGAATGTGTTTTCTCCTCCTAATATAATTTATAGTGTGTAACAGTTGAAAGAAATGGAATATATATATATATATATATATATATATATATATATATATTTCTAATTAGGAAAAGACATCAATAAAAAAGTTGATAAAGACCATTTATTTCGTGAATACTAAACATCGCTATACAATCATTCATTTATATACATTCTGGGTTTTCAATTGATTATGCTAGTGGTAACAAATCTGACTCGCTTTTACTTCTATTTCTTGTTTTGGCTGATTGGTAAGAAATAGAAGTAAAAGCGAGTCAGATTTGTTACCACTAGCATAATCAATTGAAAACCCAGAATGTATATAAATATATATAGAGCGATGTTTAGTATCCACGAAATAAATGGCCTTTATCCACTTTGTTATTAATGTGTTTTTTCTACCGGAACTAATTACTATTAGCAATATTCAGAAAATGGACATTAAATATATATATATATATATATATATATATATATATATATATATATATATATATATATATATATATATATATATATGCGTGTGTGTGTGTATTATTCAATTACACAATGTTGATCATTCTCAAATGTTAAAAATGCCTTAATTATTGCTCGATATATATATTAACGTTATGGAATTAAAAGGTATAAAACTGCTACAGTAACTTATCGTTTATCCTGGCGACTAATTTATTGGACATAAATCTGTGATAACACAAAGTCGGCAGTCGGGCTCCGTTACCTGGAGCATTTGGTTTAGTTATTTTACCTACTGCACACACAAAGGTTGTCATGCCTTGCTTGATTATTTTAGTTGAATATGAACATATAAAATTTTTTCAATGATTCTCATCATGTGAACCGACGAAATAAGTGCCTTTTATCCGGAGTTACATCAGAGCCGACCCGATCTACTTACATACAATACCCGTCGTTCCACTGATGAATCTGTTACAGTGAAAAACAGAAGAAAGCTGCACTGAAACTGACTTGGCCATAATGGAGTTCCGTAGATGTTTTTTTCTGTCTCAGTTGTGTGTGTTATCTAGGTAAATGGCTTCATATTAACTAGATCCTCCCTCCCGTAAATTACTCGTCTTTAATATTGCTTTGCCTAAATTAATGTTATTTGTCATTTTATAATATTTTTCTATTTTTATATATTCCATTTTGTTAAATGGCAATGAAACATTTGTTATTTATGCTTTGGGTGTTGTTATGCATGATGATGATGATGCTGTTAATAAATGTGAGGTTTGGTTACGTTATAGGCGTAATTTTTCATAACATACATTTTATTTATGGAAAGATTTGCATAAAGATTTAATAAAAAATAATCAAGAAATTACCAAAAGGCGGAAGCTATACTGGCTGGGGATGTTTTATAAATTTCTAGAATCTGTGACAGTTTAAATACGTATTTTTTTGGTCTAGATCAAACTTCACGTAATATATAAGAACGGTCTATATTCTAAAACAGTTTAGTCCTTATAAGGTACGTAAATTAATTCAATAAATCTGCTTTGGTTAAAGTCAAATTGTCTATGAATTTAGTCTAGATTTCTTCAAATTTCTGCCAAATACCTGGAGACAGGCATTGTACGTAACATTTGGTTTCCTATCGAGTAGTATTTTGACCAGTGTTTTCTTCGTGGGAAATGATTTCTAAGTAAATTGTCAAAGATCAAGTCCCAATCGTCATTAGACGATTAGCACCGTGCTACAACGGAAGGTTATTCTAAATTTCAATATAACGTCAATATGTTATCATTTAGACTCGCCGTATAGATGAATAGCCTACTTGGTCATTTTATCTAGTTTTAGGAACCACCATGAAATAGGCAAAAGCGCTTCCACCCGGAATCAAATCTTGGAGCCTACAGTTTACAAACATTCACCTCATTCTCGTAGCAAACCGCTGATGTCTTGCATGACATTTCCTGGTTAGTGGCAAACATTTTCGCCAGTTATTCTAGTTGAGGCTTGACTTGGCCTCGATCATAGCCCGATAGTCTAGTGAACTATAACGTAATTAGCCAAATGTGAATTATTTACCAGACAGATTTAGTCCATATTCGGCAATTATTATTCGGAGAACTAAATTGTTTTCAATTTCGAACAAACCAATGACCATTTGTTTTACATTTATCTAATTAATCACCAGTGCCAAAGGATTCAAGCCTTAATTGAATTTTTTTATTGGTGTACCTACATAATTATTCAGCTTATCAGAACATATATTTTGTTTTACATCAGTCTCTATGCAAACTGTGGGCATGATTTTGAGTTTAAAATTATGCTTAAATAATCTCACAATTTTTAATGTTCTAAAACGGACTATTAATATAAATTAAATTAATGCTACCTATAAGCCTATTTAGTTTGGTAGGGTCATTCGTCACAAGTAAACTGCCTTCGTTTTAAAATGCGCTTTACAGTTTGTAATAGCTTTCGCATGGATGGTACTTTTTTTATCATGAGTCTGCATTTTGAGTGTGAATACGTTAGTGTAGTTGCAATCGATTCACTATTTTATTGATATAACACCTAAATTCTCATTTACCATGCTACCACACATACGCGCCTATGAAAGAATTAAGTAACCCAAACTATCACTTTTACACCTTTGTTCCAATATGAATGACATTCATATTCAAACTCGTAATCACACACTCATTTGTATTAGAGGTCGCGAAAGTTACATGTAAATTTCATCATTTTTTATAACTATTACCTATTTAAACTAATTTGTTATTACGTGCGCAATACCTAATAAACAATGACATGCACATTAAGTTTCTGTAACAAAAAATATATGTCGATTTTATATCTATTTGATATGATTTCATGATAACTACGAGATATAAAAACGTATGTCGATCGAGACCAGAGAGTGTGGATTTGTTGGTATTAAAGGTGATAAGAATTAGTAATAAATCTCCATTTTGGTGACATTTAGCCTATCAAGAATAATATTTTGTTAATACCCGAAACAGGCTCGGTATTTTGATAACCATTTTATTGGTACTTATTTTTGTGGTAAAATATACTTGATCGATATGTGTAATATATAATAAGTTAGCTTTGAAGACGCATTGAAGAAAACTCTATATGGAGTAAACTCTATTATTGATTGAATAAAAATTCTTATAAAAGATTGGTGTGTCCAACTGTCTAAAATTTATTAACCTACTACATAGTAAATAAAGGGTGTAGTACCTGCTCCTACTAATGAGTCAGTAGTTCTAACCCGATAAGTGTTGATATGAAATTCATATCGGGTAATAATTGTTTTGCATATTTGAAGAATAACTATCGTACAAGTATTTCCGTTAAACGTAATAAAATTTTGAAAATGAGATACAAATTAACAAAGGAAATGAAATCGGCCGTAATTCTATGGACAACCTTGCATAACTCAACAATTCCCAAGTTCATTTGTGAAGAAACTCCAATATTACGTTTAACTTATAGAAGACAAAAATCTTCATTGCTTATGACTTTCTAATGCAGGAAGTCCGATGCAAATAGAAATCACATTCGGGTACAATTGATAAATCTATTTCATGTTTTGAATATACTTGGTCTGTTTATGGATATGAAGCTTTTAACCTTTCGTCATAGTTTTGTGCTTGAAACTAGACAAGCAAATTTTGAAAGGCTGAAGCGTTTACTTCATAGCGAATCGATTGATTCGATCAAGGATGTACTTTATTTATCGACGAACAAACTAGCATCGCCTCCAAGTAAAACTTTCTTTTATGGAAAAATGTTTTGCATTCCTGGAATAAGATATCATATAGAAACTGACGCACATTTTGAAATATCGTTCACTGAGCTGTCGGATTTGAATGCGTATTATTTTGATAGTCAGTGATAGTTTCAAACAACACGTTGACCTTTGCCATCAACAATTAAATTGGTCACGGTTGTCAAAATGTTTTTTAAATAAAACACACATGACTGCTTTACCAGACATGATCAAAGATCATTATTCTATCACTTGACAAGTATTTGGCTTGGTCGACATTTCGCGTGATGGGTACGATTATAATGTCAGTTGTTTGATTTCTGGTCTACAATTTGAATTTTACTCTACAGAGGATGCAACGGAAAAATCGTTAAGTTCACTTCCAATTAGTTATCACATCATGCTGAGTACAAAAACCTGAGGCCTTTTGGAAAACATATACCTAAATTGTTTACCTGACCGTAAACATACAAACGTGATATTCTAATGAGACAAATGGTTTCAATGACAAATACGCCAAAGCATGATTTGAACAAATGATTGGCTAACCTAAAGAGGCTGATAAAAAATCAGTAGCACTGTACAATATGAAAGATCCCTTTGAATTTTAAGAAATAATCAGGTGATATATATATATATATATATATATATATATATATATATATATATAAACATGGAGTTGTGTTCGTTTGAATTTGGGCCATAATTTACTGATTTTACATTTAAATAAAACTGTTAAGTTTAATAGCTAGCTATAGAGACAGAAATTTACGATAAAATCTACGTAATCGTACCTCATTTCCGGTGGTTAGTATGAACGATGTTAAAAACTTCGGAAGTCGAATCAGCACCCAATCCCAACGAAGACAAACTCAATGCAATTTTGGGAATGAGCATCAATCGGAACTTTGCGAAGTTGATAGTGCAAAGCGACAACCCTTGACCGCAACTCGTGATACCCGCCACTTTGAAGCCAGCACTTTGCAATACTTCAAATAATATCAGACAGAATGTTGGTCTAGGAACGGGTTCTACTTCGGCTCTTATCTTAACCAATACATTTATATACATGTTGGAACGAAATAATTATTATATATTAAGTAAAGTGAAACTATACTAAAGTTATGTTGATGATATATTTTTGACCTATGAAAGCCACGTGTTTGCCAAATAACTACTTAATAAATTCCATGAACACCATCAAAATGATAGATTAAAATTGAAAACGAATGGAATAATTCAGTAGCGTTTCATGGTATGTTGCTTGATCATAGAACTGTTGGCACATTGTGCAGATCAGTATTTCATATAACAACATGGATGCCGAAACAATGAAATATCAAACGCTATTACCCAATAAAATGGGAGAAAGGGCCCAGTTAAAATGTTTTGCGCAATACTCACACGATTAAAAATTACCCACTTCATTTTATAGTTAAGTATGTACCTTATCGTATAATGAAACTCCTTGTGAAGGTTTGAGCTGTTGATAGAAAACTGGTGTATATTCACTTGCAATACACAATTAATGAGGCATTGGAGCGAATAAAAGATAGATCGCGTTTCATTTTGACGTAGAAATGTTTTGCAGCTGACCTAGATTTGTTAGCATCAACCACAAAACTCCCTCTGCCCTGTGTGAAACACAGAATTTCACTGCAATCTATGATTGGAATTTATCCTGTGGACAATCATAATTAAGCAAATTCAAGAGCAGATTAGATTTACGCCTTTTAGCGCACATACCGAATTGATTGTGGGAAAATAAAATATTTATTGCATGTTGGCCAATAACTAAACACATTTTGTCCTGTGAAAATTTCGACATGCTAACAAAGCACTTTGCAAAATAAATTGCAGTAAGTTGTTTAAGTATGCCTGCCTATTTGGATACGATTTCAATAAATCTTTTCTAGAACTGTGCAAGCAAAATAATTTGTTTGCGCACTGGCATTACCATGGGGCCTGCAAAGCCCAATGCAAAAATTTATTTATGTATCCTTCTTCAATTTTATTTTAATTTTTAACAAATTTCTATTCATTCTATCCGGTTTGAGTCCCCCGCGCGGAAATTACTAGATAGAATTTGAAGAGCTTTCAATATGTACGAAACCGGTCTACTTACTGAAATTCATTTGCTTTCTGTTAAATGCTTAATTTTATACTGATAGAGCATATGTAATTCCAATGCTGGTATGAAACTCCAAATCTATATATATATAACTTCACTAGTGGTTAGACAGAGCTTCATTATGGGGTAAACCTAAAGGAAAGTCTAGACAGAAACACAAGTTATGATATAATTTCAAATTACACAACACATGTAACGCAGTGGATAGTCAGACTCTAAGGCAAATGTGCTTCAGTTTAAATCCCGTCCGCAACTAATTCTGGATAGTACTTGAGCACTCTCCCAATAAAGACGAAACTGCTCTAATTAATGAATGTTTATTTTATACTGACAAAAATCATATATATATATATATATATATATATATATATATATATATTATGTCCTAAAATACACGTGAGTGATTTACGTGCACGCAAACCGACGGATAGTTTATAAGTCAATTATTGTATAGGCCTAAAATAACGGCAGTTGCCTAACAGGTTTTGCATACTTGGAAGACCACAATTCAAATCGGGGTAGCAATATATGCCGAAGTCGGTATCAACCAATGGTGTAACCGTTTTTTGTGTCAATGTTAACTGGATCCATCCTTGATTGGCATGTTTGAATTACTTTATTTAAAATAACTTGTTAGTTAATTATGCCAACATAACACACTAACCTGATAAAATTACCTTCATTTTAATATTAATTATCACACCAAATACAATTATAATGATTTTTTTCGGTGCCTCATGTGTTGTCAAAACATTTACAGATATTTACTTTTCATAAATAACACGCGATTTACCAAAATGCTGACAAAAATAAAGTCAAATAAAAATGAAATTTGTTAAACCTAAACAGATTTTGATAACAATCCCGGAATTTATGATGCGTACTTTAATAAATTGTGAAATTAAAGCAAAAGCTGCCGACAGTCCAGTCACCACTGAATACTAAAGGAAAAAGATCATGTATCAGCTATTAAATCATTGATCATGCATTGAACTTCGATCTTATTTAAACAGATATAGGTAATTATCATGTAATCAATGATGCGTAGATTATTTAATTGAAGCAAAAGCTGCACAAATCCGAATAGAAATTTTGCAGCCAAAATTTCAGTCATCTACTGCTCTTACAGGAATAAATCACGACTCAGCTTTCAAAACGTTAATCATGCATTGCAACTGGATCGCGTTTAATACGTTTTACTCTGCGCTTTTTATGGTAAGGAGAAGCTTTCTGAAGGTGTGCAAAGCTTTGCGATTGGCGAAATGAAAGAAAATGAGTTTATTTATTGTTTGAAAATTGTTAACGATTACTCGTAAGCATAATATTTAAAAACATAACCCGATTATAATAAAATAATAATCCGGAAGGTCTTAAACTGCGTAAACAAAATAAAGAAGCAAAACTTTTGTTGCCAAACAGAAGTTCTGGTTATGTGACAATGAAGTTGATGAACTATGGTAAAAACAAATTTTAATGTATGAGTAAGAATGTGAAACTTAATCATAAAGGTCAATTTACTGATGTGTGCGCTAAACCTTCATAATAATTATAACGGGGGATAATAGAGTCGTATTGGAAGAAAAAGTCAGACACGCGGTCAATTTAGGGGATTAAACACGCAGATTTTCAATAAGAAAATATGCTTGATTGTATGCTAAATCGCAACATAATGACTAAAAAAGAACTAGAAAGAAGATTAATAGAAATAAGCGCCGAAATTTCTTCAACATGTCCGTTTTATTGTAACTACTTGAGTGACAGTTTTTATTTCAATGGCAAACTGCACAGCAAATTATCATCCGCATTATATATATATATATATATATATATATATATATATATATATATATATATATATATATGTGTGTGTGTGTGTGTGTGTATAAGAGAGAAAGAGAATAAAAAACAAACGTAATCCATGGAATAGCATTTATTAATAAATCTTATTTCTACCAGTATCTACAGCCATTATTCTGGATTCATTAATATTTTCGGTCATCCAATCCAAGCTGTACATTTATCGTAACCAATCCCCTCTTATCTATGTCTTTAGTGGTCTTCCGCTATTTAGACCACTTCTTTTGCGTAACGTCGTGTGGTGTGTCATCGCTTTCATTGTTGGTGTGTCCGCAATTGATGGGTGTGTTGTATTTTACGGAACAAAGTTTATTTTTGAAGGCCTGTTAGTTATGTTTGTAAAGTTGTGTACAGCTGGAATTGAATGACCTAAAATATTAACAAATCCAGAATAATGATTTAGGTACTGGTAGAAATAAGGTTTATTAATAAATGTTTTTCAATGGTTTACGGTTCTTTTTTCTCGTATTTTAAGAAATGTTGAAACATGTAACGATCTATATGATAATGTAACATGATTTATTATGCGTAAAGCCACGGGGTAATAATTTATAGCATTTTTACTAGGAAAATTATAGACTGATATTAAAACTGAATCCATGTAGTTTATTCAATGTACTGTAGAATGCTGTAAACTGAGATATATGGAAACTGAATTATATAGTTCTGAGTACTGCATACTCGAATCTAAGTAACCAAATAGCCATTAGCATTGAATTATTACTGTATAAATTATCTAAAACCTAAAAGCTAGAGAGAATTAAACGTTCAACATTTCTGCAAAAAGTGAATCTATATCGTGGATATTTTCACTGATAGTAAAGAAACGTATTTAAAAAAATTAACAATCCAACTAAAGGAGTCAATGTTGATGAATAGGAACAGGGCGCTGACCCCAAATGGTGGGTAAACCCCCTCACTCATAGTATGAGTTAATTTATGAAATAATATAAATCAGTGCGGGTTTAATTTGATGATAAAACAATGACAAGTTCATATTATGCTTTTTATACTTTATCAAAACATTAAAATTTAAAATAAACTAGTGTTTAATAATATTATAATATTGTAGTGTAATTTGTTGGTTATTTTATCAGATTAATTCTTAGTTTATAAGGGTTACCTAAGTTCCATTCAAACATTTTCAAATTGTAATACTTGTTACATTCTTCTATCGTGAAAAGAAGTCTATGCTAATGGATAATGCATTCAATTAACTATGGATTAAGACGCACATGATTAATATATAATATATAGTTTAGTTGGAATAAATTGACCAAAAAACCAGGTGGGCAGAATATTACACCTGGAAGATCTACGAAAAATATTTTCATTTCTTTAAGTCAAGTTTGCGAGCTTGAAATAAACACCAATCCCATTGTATTTAACCAGTGGTCGAACAAAATAGCAAAACTACCGCCATTCGCTATGTTGTTGGACGACTGGTTCAATACAATGGGATTCCGTGTTTAGTTTAAGCTCGCCAACAATGATTTAAAGAATTGTTACCGCCAGCCGCGCATCATTGATTTTTTAATTATATTGCTTAATAATTTCTTGCGTTGAACGCGATTACAAACCAAAGTTTTTATATAGAAATATTAATGATTATGCTAAATTTACAACAGCTAATAAGCTAGCGCATTCTGGTGATTCAGATTCTTAAAATACTCGATAATAATGAGTACACTGAATTTCGCAAGTTATTTTAACCCCGGCAAATCGTTATTGCCACCTCGGTAGATCAATCATTTTATTTAATTTAACCGTATTGCGTAAAATTGCTTTATAATAAAATTCCACTTCAATAAATCAGTTATGCCTCAATTTCTTTTATATATATATATATATATATATATATATATATATATATATATATGTATATATATAAAAGGATGGCCTCCCTAAAATTAGTAATTACTATATATTTGAAACGTTTTTGTTATGAAAATGTTGCGCAGTTATTAGGTGAAATTCTCTGAAACACATATATCACTGTTCGAGCCAAAGTCGAATCTGATTCCGCAAGTACTGGAGTTTCAAATTTAGATCAACCTGGTAAACGTTTTGTATTGACTTTGCAACATTATATAATTTTTAGCTTATATTGCCAGCGTATATATATTGAAAATATCCTTCTATAAAGACTTAAATGCAATATAACTTTTTCTGCTGACATCATATATGGAGAGAAGTTATTTTTAAATTTAAAGGGATGGGAATGCCAAATAGGCTGCAACTGAAGAAACAGTTAGCCAAAAACCTAACTTAGCATAAAAATGAAAACTATATGTGATGTTCGTCAGGGCTGGCGCTGGGTATAATTGCAATTCTCGGAATTAGATGTACTCAGGGCACAGACCCTTTCATGGCAAATTCTGAAAAGTATTTGACGAGGTCAAAATAAGAACAAAATCTGTGTACATAACACACTATGATCAATATTTATATATATACATATATATATATATATATATATACTCTCTCTCTCTGCCATATATATATATGCTAAATTTATGTGTCCTTATGAATTTTTGCGTGAACGTCTCAAATGAAGAAATCTATGGTCAAAATCGACCTTTTCTTAATACCTGTGAATTTGTGGCGGTGTGCACAAATATGTTGCATTGCATGCTGACTAAAAAATCATTAATAAATCAATCTACTCTAGGCAACACTTAAAATACAATGTTTATTAAAATTATTTATAGTAGGTTACAAGTCACGAACGCAAAAATATGAAATGACATTTTTAATTAGAACTAAGTGATTTACAAGACGAAAGAGCTTCTAATAGTCATGATAATCTAAAGTCTATTCAATTAATATTAATAAACACTAAATTAAAAATTATATTTTAATTAGAGTTGTTCACGTTCATGTTTTCTGTACTTTATCAGTGGTCAATTTACGTATGTATTTTAGGTCTTGTTTTTCATTACGTAACTATAGCTCTCTTGTTTCTTAACATATACTGACAGAATACAAGAGTGAGAATCGATTTTCTTTAGTCGAAGTACATTTTAATTTCCTGACTAATGTACTAGAGATTTTCATTGTTTTAGCCAAAATGAATTGTTTCGTCTGTTTGTTAATACATAGCTTAATTAACATGAACATTCTAAAATGTGTCCAAAAAATCATTTATAGTAAACACATGGAATTTACGTAGTTATTAGTATGCTCGCTGTAAACTGGTACGTGCCACGTTCAATAAAAAATGTACACGTATCTTTTGTTATCTTTAATGTTAATTACTTTTGAGCCTTCTAAACATAGAGAAACAAACTATACCTAACTTATGCTT
>JAQBSW010007666.1:0-39322 GCA_029291075.1 Eudiplozoon nipponicum | reverse complement strand
CATGCTTACCGCGAAATGTGATAACCGATATCGATCAAGGCCAGGGTGTATGGATTTACTGGAGTAACAGGTGTTCAGAAATTGTTGTAATTCTCAATTTCGGTGAACTATAGCATTAATTTATATCCATCGTGTTGGTACCATGTTCCAACTCGGAAACCATAGTGCTAGAACCATGTACCTTTTCGGTACGACATCGCTTAATATATTACAGGTTGTATTTACAGGAAGGAAAGCCTTATCGAGGGATTTCACCGGTTTGATTATTTATTAGTATCGGATTTTTGCGTAAATTTTATCTTCAATAGTTATAACATCATCATAATGATTAGAAAAGTACCGATTATTGTTTACGAGTTTATCATCCTTAGAAAGGAATAGTAGTCAATCAATAAATAAAATATATCGCGTACATATATATATATATATACATATATATATGTACAAAATATATATATATATATATATTAGTATATATATATATATGTACGCGTGCGTGGGTTTCTGCATTTTTGTTGATTTGTTTGCTTAAATTGCTCTAAAGGATGATAAACGCAATCGCTTTTTCGGAATCATAAACAATAATCAATTTTTTTTCTAGCATAATATTTCCATCATTGTGATTGATTATTTGTCTGTAATTATTTTTTATAGCTTATTGAATAAAAGATTTGTAGCATAAAGTCTACGTGCATTCAATGATAAGTCAAACCGAGCGCTGAGTGAAATTTCTAATTATTTTTTCTAACTTTTTCAGCAAAATCTCTAATTAGCATCATGCTGATAGAACGAAAAGTAATTTTACAATACAACTGGTAGCAAACCGACATCTGTCGGCACTAAGATTATACTCAGTTTAATTAACAGTTTAGGTGAAGTGGAAAAAATTTTCGTAAGTTCGTTTTGGGGGAAATTTTCGACACGTCAATTTCCCAATTACCAGTTTAATAAGACAAATTTTAAACCCTTATATACATACATACATATATATATATATATATATATATATATATATATATATATAGAAGTATACTTAAACGTTCGAAATAAATAAATATTCGGTGTATTAATGAAAGTTAATGATCATCAAGATTATCTTCAATTGAGCGAGAGGCATGAAAGTAAATTGACTTACATTTAAAAATTGAATGTACTCTTCTTCTTATTTAACAATTAATGATTTTTTACTATTGATAACAATTGGTAAAATTTCAAATATGTAAACTTATGCCTGCTTACTTTTTTAGAGGTTACAACTTAATATGCGCTATTTCCCGAATCATGTCCCAACCGATTCATACCCCCAGAAGGCACCTGTCAATTTTTATGATTATTTAAACATAATTGCTAATTAAAATGATATTGGTGTTTATACCTAGTCTAAAAACATGATTTACATATTTTTCTGAGTTTATCGAAGTCTCACGTAAGCAAATACATTTCATTTATTTAAATACACTATGCCCGTTCAGCATTCCTTTGAAAATGGACAACGTAAATCTAAATGACTAGCATTAGTACAAAGTTAAAGATTCAGAATAAAAGCGATTGTTAACATTGACTATTACCGGCAAGTAATAATGCTCACTACAGAAATTTTACGAAAAGTGAGTTGCTATGCCGCGTGTGAAGGAAAATGAGTGTAAATGTACTGGAGGCGTTAAATCACCTAACTTAGAGTTACATAGGCTGTTCGCGAATTCGACCATAGAAAGGACATCATTAAGGCATTTCTTATCGAAATAGAGGAAGTAAACGTGAAATAACCAGCACCCACATCATATATTTTCCAGTATAAACTAAAGTTTGTAAGTATGTATTAGGTATTGCGAACCTAGTAACAAATTACTTCAGTTGTGACCAGAAGGATAAATCAAAGGCAGCATGAACGGAAATTACAATCTCATGCACAATCGTTTCGTGCTTACTGGCGACTCATCAGTAGGAGCCGGTATTACGCCCTTTAACCACTATATATTTTGGTCAAGAATATGGGATAATTGGACGGTACAATCTCCTAGACGAATGTGTAAACCTGCAATAGTGAAGCTAACATCATATAAAGTCTACGACAATGCGACTTCAACGCTTACTCACACTATATAATATATATACCGAGTCTGTAAAGGATACTAACACTATGGCTATTGTGTTAGAAACCGATGTCAACATAATTGTACCGAAAAGGTACATGGTTCTAGCACTATGGTTTCCGAGTTGGAACATGGTACCAACATGATGGATATAAATTAATGCTATAGTTCCCCGAAATTGAGAATTACAACAATTTCTGAAAACCTGTTACTCCAGTAAATCCATATACCCTGGCCTTGATCGATATCAGTTATCACATTTCGCTGTAAGCTTGACATCATTCAATTCAATATATAACAGTTAAATACCGTTTGTTGTGGAGAACTCATATATATGAAAGTATGTGTTAGGTGTTGCGAACCTAGTAACAAATTATTTCTGTTGTGACCAGAAGGATAAACCAAAGGCAGCATAAACGTAAATTATAATCTCATGCACATACGTTTCGTGCTTGCTGGCGACTCATCAGTAGGAGCCAGTATTACGCCCTTTAACCACTTTATATTTTAGTCAAGAATGTGGGATAATATATTAGATCTCCGCAACAAACAGTATTTAACTGTTAAATATTAAAATGAATGATGTAATACTTACCGCGAAATGTGATAACTCATTTCGATCAAGGCCAGTGTGTATGGATTTACTGAAGTAACAGGTGTTCAGAAATTGTCGTAATTCTCAATTTCGTTGAAATATAGCATAAATTAATATGCATCATGTTGGTACCATGTTCCGACGCGGTAACCATAGTGTTAGTACCATGTACCATTTCGGTACAATAATGTTGGTATCGGTTACTAACACAATAGCCAAATGTTAGTATCCTTTACAGACTCGGTATATATATTATATAGTGTTAGCTTCACTATTGCAGGTTTACACATTCGTCTAGGAGATTGTACCGTCATATTATCCCACATTCTTGACCGAAATATATAGTGGTTAAATGGCGTAATATCGGTTCCTACAGATAAGTCGCCAGTAAGCACGAAACGAATGTGCTTGAGATTATAATTTCCGTACATGCCGCCTTTGGTTTATCCTTCTGGTCACAACTGAACTAATTTGTTACTAGGTTCGCAACACCTAATACATACTTGCATATATATTAGTTCTCCGCAACAAACAGTATTTAACTGTTATATATTAAACTAATTTTTGTTTAAGTCATCATGAGTAAACATGACTGAAGTAAATGTTATCACCAAACGCGAGATCAAACATTGTATTTTGGCAAATAATTTTGGTATTTAAATAAAAAACCTTTTTTTGTGAACAAGATATTTTCCTAATTTAACACTCAAAATTTTTAAGCTATACCAAGTAATTTTTTTATCAACCTCAATGCGATAGTAGATTTCAACGAATAAATAAAAAATTACTTTATTTCTTGCAAAAATATTTAACAAAAAACATAAGTGAAATTTTCGTAACATTATTTTATCTGAATACAATTATGTGTTTTAATGATATAGAAGAATGTTAAATAGTTACTATTTATTTTTTTGAATGCGAGCCCGAATAAAATTCACAGTACCCTTTCCATGTGCAAAAATAAAAAAAATTTTTATCAGTTGCAAGAACCGCTTCTTTCGTATTTCCTTCTCAATTACCTACAAATGATCATCTCTTTATATATAGAAGGAAGGGCAAAACAAGTTAGAAGAATGTAAACACGGAGAGAGTATGAAATAAGGGAACAACACATCAATTGCGTGCGTCATCTCCAGTTCAAGCTCAATGCCCAAACATACTTCTTCTACTTGCATAAACACGGCTGCCATTTGTTTATCCAGAAAACTTCCTTATGTGGCTAACACACTTTTGTTGTTGCATGTAGTAATTATTTTAAATGCTCTCTGGAGAGCATACATGTAAGGTTTCAGCGATGTGGTGCGCAAATGCAGACGTGTATTCACCACTTAATTTAAAACAGGCGTTTAAGTTGCAATGTTCTCTTATTCGAGTTATTTACTCTCTGGTCGATCGGCCTACGTGAGTTGATCGACAACTTGCAAATGTATATTGGTAAACGATATTTGATGTGGACATTAAAAGCTGTTTCCCTTTGATTGCTGGTAACGGCAGGTTGTTACCCTAAATAACACTCGTAGATTATCTGCATTAACTTTGGATGCTGATGCCACTGCAACCTTCTATTATGCTATTCGGGAAAGTGCATCCCCCTCAAATGGGATGTTCAGGTAGACTGCTTGCTTTTTTGTTCGAAATACGTATGTTTCTGTTTACTTCCCTTTATACTTATTGATTCAATTAATTGTCTTGGGTAGTCATTAGACATTAAATGGGTAATTGCTTTATTATATAAGTTGTCTTTTGAATCTTGACTGACCAACCTGTCATTTCTTGAACAGCAGTCACAAACTGTTGATAATTTATATTGAAATGGCACAAAACTGCTGTAATATAAATACTATGGAGACCAAGTTGGTTAATGTTAAATTGTTCTATTCAATTTACCGTTTGTTTCCTTCTTTAATAGTACATCTAAGAAAGGCAGACGATCATCTTTCTCGTGCTCTGACGTGAAACCGAAATTCTTCTGTACTTTGTTGAAACATTAAAGCAATGTTCGTGATTACAACCTGTTCTTATGAACAAGGAAAATATCATCCACGTACATTAAATATTAAACACATTTACTTATGCCACTCCTTAATGATATGTGCTCTAGATGCCCTAGAAGAATCCTCGTCAACCCTAGAGATGGGGGGATACCCATTTCCAAACCATCAGTCTGTTTATAGCTGTTTCCATTAAAACCAAATCGTACGTCTGTCGTGCACAATAAGATAAGCCTGCGTAGAGTGTGCCCTGGCACCTGCTATGGTAATATGTTTTGTTCTACCGCTTTGACTGTAATGTCAATAATTCTTTAATTCAAGTTTGCGAGCTTGAAGTAAATACCAATTCCATTTTATTTAACCAATCGTCGAACAACATAACAAAACTACCGCCAGTCGTGTATTCAAATCATCCATGAGTATTTAGGTTTTTAAACAAGACAACTAAAAAATGGTCTTCGGCTGAGATCAACATGTAACATCTGTCCCTTCGAGATCTCTTTTAACTTAATCCTGTTTCTAAGATTAATTAGTGCTATTATAGTCAGTAATATGTTTATAGAAACAGATAGTTTGCAGCTACTATGTAATTAATTAGTCTTCTGCCCAAATAATCCATCCGTACACTAAAGCAAATAAAAAATAATTCAACATATAGGGTTAATCGCATTGTTTAAATTTTATGCTAATTTGTTATTTACGGAAAAAATGAAAACGTTTTCTATGTTTTAAAAAGAATCTAATACACCGAATTATCTCATACCTGGTGGAAGGATTTGACGGGGACATCATCGACACTTAATCTCCTTGTTTGTTATTTATAAAAAGATTTTATTAAAAAAATACGTCGTTGCTACATTTTAGAATAAAATACAAGCTAAACCATAGATAGTATTCCTAAATTTTGATAAGTCTTAGCAAATTATCGATAAATATAAATTGATTTGTACGAACTGGCTTAGTTCTATTTAAATATAACTAGCTACGACACCCGGATGCTGGTCTAATATTAAATCCTAGAGTTCCAGGATTTTTGGTCAGAGCGACTTAGCGATCTGTTGAAAGTATATAGACATATACACTGCAATAAAAACAAATGTGATCGTATTTAGAGCACTAATACAATGTTCTGCTCGTCCATAAAATTGAGAACTTAGAAAGTGGCGTGGGAAATTTGCAAAGTACAACTGAATGAATTTGCATAAAAGCAAGCATCCTCTGATGTCCTTGTGGGAATTATTTATTTTTTATGCTGTGAGTATTCGGTATGTCTTCTCAAAGTATGAAAATGTGAAAACTTTCACGTCGTTAGTATTTCAAATGTCTTCCAATTTTACATTGCCGCAATTAAATCCATTGACTTCGAATATTACACAGTATATACCTTAATAGGAAGAAAAAAACATTAGTAACAAAGTGGATAATGGATATTTATTTCGAGATTACTAAACTTAACTTTATAATCTATCATTTGATTATGTGATTGGAAATTGGTCTGAATCGGTTTTTCCTCTATTTCTTGTTTGGAATGTTTTTTAAGTTTTTATGCGTATATGTCTGTTTGTGTCTCTTTGTGTGTAGGGAGCTCGCTCGTTGTATTGTAAAGTGATGTCTGAGATCTGGTCATTTTTGTATTGATGAACTGAGAGTTAATTAACCATTCGCATTGTAGGCAATTACGTGCAAAAATCATTTTTCACCAAATTTCGTCTTTCGTTTTGCCTTGTTCAAAAATTTTTTTGTTCCCTTGATAAAAGCGCAGAGTGTGCGAATTTCAGTGCTGAATGCTCATATTTTTTTGAAATTTCTGTCGCTGTTAACAATGGTTGTGATAACGTGTGTGAATATGATTTTTATTCTTCAGTTTGCTGCCTATCCCATCGAATGTTTGTTAAATCTGGTCTTGTGGGTTTTTGAACTTGTTTGGATACTATTTAATTGCTGTTGAATTTTGTGATTCGGGGCCAGTCGACTGAAATACCATGTTGATAAAACTTCTGAATGTTAAGCCGGGCGCATTTTGTTTTTTATAAAGAGCTTCAGATATATTTAAAAATTTTCTGGGTTTACTTTGTTTTTAATTGAGAAATGCCAGATTAGCTGGGTGCCCCGTTTCCAGGTTATGGTTTGTAATAGTGGAATTTCATGAAGGTGCGAAACCTTTTTTAATCGATTTCTGCGGTAAATCATGTTGGATTCTGTTGATCGATTGCTTTTTCGTACGTATACTGCAGCACGTAAATAAACGTTGTAGACTATGAATGATTTGCCGTGAGATGGAAATTGATTTTTGGCATCCAACTTCATGATTCTCTGTCTGCTGAATATGATATCAACTTCTAAACTGGAAAGCTTTTCCTCATTGATTATATTTAACCGCCGCGCAATTATTGAGGCCCAACGAAAATTTACTATCGTTCAAGCAAGTCCAAACACCCATGAGATCAGAATTAATAAAAATTTGATCGGAATGGCAACAAACTGAAGAAAAAAGCTCCAAATATGGTATCACAGCCATAGTTAACAGCGACACAAATTTCAAAAAAATATGAGTATTCAACACTAAAATTAGCCGATCCTGCGCTTTTACCAATGCGACAGAACGATATTGAAGAACAAGGGAAAACGAACGACGAAACTCGGGGGAAAGCATTCATCAACTAGCAGCCATCAATGTGAACAGTTTATTAACTCTCAATTCATCAATAAAAGAATGCCCAGATCTCAGACGTCAACTTTCAATACAACGAGAAAGACACCCACATAAACAGACAGATAGAGATACAAAACGCATATAATTTTTATAATTAGGCCAAACAAGTAATAGATGTAAAACAGAGTCAAAAACGTTGTCACATTCATAATCAAATAAAAACCGAGTATGTACAATAATGATAGATTGCAAAGTGATATTTAGTAGTCTCGAAAAATTGGCCATAATCCAATTTGTCACTAATGTTTCTTTTTCCTAACTAGAATATATATATATATATATATATCAGTATAAACTAAGCATCGTGTAATGTAGAAAAGGCAATTCATCCAGTATACCGGTTTCGTCCTTATTGGGAACTCTTCATGTACTCTTCAGAATTAGCTACAATCAGGGCTCCAGACTGAGCACGTTTGATTCAAAGACTGTAACTCTAACCACTGAACCACTCTGGCACTCAGTGCACACTTTTCCGTTACATAATAACACATGTATTTTGTTTATTCTTTTATTGAGGTGCAGCCTATATGGTATTTTTTCAGACCTGAAAATCTAACTAAACACATCTTATCTTTTATTATATAAAATAAATGACACTGCCTGTGGAATTGTTAGTGAATTTTCTTTGCTATATTATACAATGGCAAGTTTATTTTGACAAGTTTATATATAAGAGAATTGGTACTTATATGGAGCTCGCAATCTTGAGTTAAATTATTTTATCACCGCTAGCGCAAGTAATTATCGTTCAGTTCAGCACAACGTCCCTAGATAACGGGATGTCTGCTCTATAATGGCAGATTTTTATAAGCTATTTTGAAATTTAGTTCTAAAGAGATGACATTTAGGCTCAACCTGAAGGAATGGCAAATAAAAATCATGAGTTAGTTTAAGAAGGGAAATCGTGTGTAACTTGCAGTAGGATGGCTCAATGGTTAAAGCCACAGTTGTTGCATTAGACAAATTTGAGGCTATCAAATAAGTTGTGGCCCTATTTAGGGCCTATGTGAATACAATAATTGGACTTTTCAGAAGTGCACGAATTAAGATGAAGCAAGGTCTGGACAAGTATGGAAGATGCTGTCTAGTCGTAGAAATTAATACGATATAATATTAATTTGAGTTTTGTTTTACTAAAGATATTTGTTTTATATTAACAAACTCCTATCAGTTAACTATTAAAATTAAATTGTTTCTGTCTGGCAAACGTTTTCGTTTGTTGGTTGGGAAAATGTAACAAGAATGATATTAAAACCGATTACAGACCAATCTGTGCAGATAATTAATTTCATCTAGGCTAAAAGGTATGACTATAGTAAATTATGAGGGAATCCACATAAAAACTAATATGAGTGAAAATAACAATGGCGACCCAGCCCAGGCGGTAACAGACGGACTTCTGCAGCCGTTTACACAAGAAACATCGAATTATTTTCTACATTATTCATAATTTAATGTAGAAAGACCACATTTATGGTTCGAATAATTCGAAGCCTCTGTTCAAACGTAGGGTTTTTCATTAGAACCACATTATTTGCGCTTGTCTGTCCAGGGATTAGTTGATCGTACATTTGCAGTCCGTTTGGAATTGCCTGGAGTTCTGCCGTATGTGGAATTTGGTTTATTTTCGTGCCAGGTCTCGGGATGAATTTCCAGTGTTATACAGACTTAATCCTGGATACCATTGCACAAATCAATCGGCGTTTGGTTTGCAACCGCACTAGGACAATATGTTTATGCTGTTTGACCCCATTTGATATTGCGCAATATTAAGCACACAGGTGGTCTGGAAGAAGGAAATGAGGCTACATAAATTTAGGCAATGCTGGCCATAATATTGGTTGCGCTAAGGCAACCAGCTCTATGGGAATGCTTCGTAAAATATACAGAAAATCCGGGACGGACGGCGGCAGTCTGAGTCTTTGAAGCCAGCTCAGTTTATAGAGACAGAAGTTATGGTTAATACAATGCCTAGGGGAAAGCAAAATCAGTATAGTTCTCTGAGAGAAAGTCCAGATCAATGGGGCAATAGGGTATATCATCTAAAGGACATTGATAGTCGTGATGCTGTCCAATAGAAAAACCATTCGATTCCTGAGAATTATGGGTCAAGAGAAGAAGACCAGGAGAGAACTATACAATCTATTTAGAATTAAATGGCTCTCAAAGAAGGAGTCTGGGAAACGTTGCCGCAATTAAGCATTTTTTCAAAGTTAAATTTTTAGAATTATTTAACGAACAGCCATTATTAATGTATTAACCGGTCCTGATTAGACCGATGGGAAAATGATTACCGAAAGTGGAATCGAAATACATGTATATGGTAAAAAAAAATTGATTTGTCGGTCACACTCATAGTAGTGCCTTATACATTGTATTGGATTTGAAATTTCGGATTAAAAATTTCATGGCAGTCAGACAAGTGAGATTGTTACAGACTTCGCCACATTTTTACAAGTTATTCAAATGAGCAACAGTGAATTACACGGTATTTAAAAAAATAATTTAAAACAATTTCGCAAATTGTGGTAAAAGCTGAACAATTGCTACGTTTGTGGTTACATAAAAAATGCGCAGCTGACATTTAGATTCAAGTAAAATATATTCCATACCACAAGGTTGGAGAACCGAAAGTCTGATTTTGCTTACCTCAAATATGCATCGGTATTTAATTGACATTAGTCATAATAGAGTTGTGCTCTGTGGATTATCTCATGAGATGCTAATTTTACTATATTGTGGAGCTAAATGATGAAAATAGAATTGGTTTGACCAAAAATACCTAATCGTCGATTATATAACTTAAATTTAAGATGCGAACCACTGAATTTATGGCTACAAATGCTAAGTAGATTTCAAGGAAGAAATCTGTCTCAATGACGTATTGTAATTAATATCCTATTCAACGTTTAGTTCTTACCGATTACATTGACTTGCTATCAATTTACTGAATATAAATATCATACAAATATATACTTAAATATGTATAAATTTCATTAAATTGCTTTTAACATTAAATTATAACATTTTGGTCAGTATGCCTAATGAAAAGGTAACTACATATTTTCTATGCAAGCAATGTTAAGCAGAGTGTAATATTGCGTGTTTTCATTCTTAACTAAATTGCACAGATGTACATGACTTTTTCTTATCGAGAGATTTTATAAATTTCTTAGGCAGTTAATTAAGCTGTTACAGTGCACACTTGAAGAATAAAATAGCTTTTTCAATATTAGCATGGGCATAAGTAAATTAGTCACTTATCTAACACGATGGTATATATATATATATATATATATATATGCTATATATATATATATATATATATATATATATATATATTTGTGCATGTTAAGAAGTGAAGGCATTCAGTTTATACAATCACGCTAAAAATAGACCGCACGACCAATACATCAGGATGGCAATGTTCAATGGTTTCTGGTGGCCACACGACCGTTTTTCACACCACATTGACTGCGATCTCCGAAGTCCTTACGGAAAAAAGACGTAGAGTGAACGGGAGCCACCTCGGGGCGGTACGTCCGTCTTTACCACAAACCTGCAACAGTCCATTTCTTCATGGATTGCAATACGAACCGAGTTAATTATTTAGCCAATTTAAAAAATTTACACGTTGAATTTTATAGTTATATGGCTGATTAATGGAAGTGGAATGTCCCATAAATTTCCTTTCCACAAAATGCAACTTTGGCGTCTGGAAGGTCTATTAATTACCGTTGGACAATGATTGCAACTGGTCATAAAACTGGGTAATGATCGGTTCGTTAAGTAAAAAATTAAAATAAAACTAAAATTACAAGTACCAGGCCGAGGGAGATTCGGCAAATGGGCTTGCGTATACTTGATCAGAGCTTTTGTTATGATGTGAGGCCGAATAGCAATTTATAAAAGATTAAAATATTGTTAGCTAAAAGTCACCGGCCATATCCAAATTGGAAAATTAGATGAACTCTGATTGTTATGAAGCATTTTTAACTCGTCCTTTGAGAGTGCGTTGTATTATCTGCGATTGCACTGAACGTAGGATTCAGGTGGTGTGAAAAGGTCTTCGGGAATTTTACAGATCTGGCTTAATCATTGCATACGAGAGAATTTATGACCAGAGGATGACTGTGCGTGTATGATCACTGTGGGGAATGTTTCATGCTAGTGTGAACGGTATGAAAATGCAGGTATGTCTAAAATTGCACAGTTCAACTGGCGAATTATTATCAATCAATACTGGTGGTATGATCTGATGCCAAAACTGCTAATAACTGCTAGAAATATAGCTAGCGAATTGTATTTAGTCTTATCGCATCTGTCTAATGAGTATTTTATGTGTCGCTTAAACGTCCCCTAATTTGTGAGGCCCTGGTAGTTAACAAAATTATGCCAAAATATTGTGTTCGGAAAATCAATGAAAAAAGGACTGGGTTTAACCAAATTTGCACTTTATTTAGGCCGAATCTTTTCGTAATTTGTACTAATTTTTACTAATTGTACTAATGGAAATTACTTTAAGGAAGCAAATTCATTTTTAGTTCTAAATGTAGAAACTCCCAAAAGCCCAAATTTATCTGGAGGTTTCCTCAGACAAAATGTATAAGGAGGACACGTTTCTTATAATGAAACTGAGAAGTATATGGTGCACTACGAGTTGCAACATCCGCTCTCGCCAATTTAGAATGAAAAGAATTCAATAATATAGTTAAGAACGTTACAAATATGCCTTATAAATAATTTTGGTTAATTTCTACTTACCGCCCACATAGAAAGCGATCAGATACGAATTGAAAATAACTTTGATCCGCGAGACAATTTAACGATCGTGGATGATGGCCGAAAACAAAATAAACAAAATGTCAAAAATAATAGGCACAAGAATAATAAAATTTGCACGTTGAAATGTCGAATGTGCAGGAAATCATTAATAAATGAATAAGACTTCGGATTAATTGAAGATAACTGCTCCCATTTTATACAAAGTGAGCTAAAACATTGCGGAACTCTACAGACAACGTTTCTCTCGAGTGGTTGCCGATTATAAGTAGACCAATTTTGAAAATTTCCAATTTTAATTTCATTGGGGAATGAGGTGATGCTAATATGACGGTCTACACTGAAATGAAAACATCTTACAAACATAAAAGAGCATACACATGTAATGCATACTTTTATTTTATTTTTTAATGAGACTATTCCAACGCAGCATTACGAATTTTTTTCCCGAAAAAAAAGGATTCTCTAAATCTCCCAGTATGTTAGACAACTGGTGTTGGAGAAAATTAGGTCATATTTTACTTTTATTCTCGACAGTAGTTTGTTCAAAGCTTACCTCATTTATTGAATATCTGTGCTCATATTGGGCAATTTATTTTCAACCTGGTTCTGCCGTTGTAAACAAGGAAATTTGCAAACCATTAAGTTGAATAATGTGAAATAATTGTTTGTGAGCTGTGCCGGTTCATATTATTTAAAAAAATGCATTTTAATACCCAGCACAGTTTGACTATCTTTTCGATTTTAGGTTTAAATGCTTTATATTGGCGAATTCCTACGTAAATTTATGTCAATTTTTTGTCAGTACAGACATTTTTAAACCGTTTACTATTTCGTCACACGAGACAGAATTATAAAATTATGTCCTATTGTCTTAAATAAAAAAAATTAGACGGCCAATTCTTTAGATGAAATTCCAAAAACAACATTCCACCAGAGCTAAAGTTATTTGCGCTTACGTTTAAAACAAGAAATTTTCTATTTGTTCCGCTCTTCATTGTGGCGTCAACATGCCAAAAGTATCCAACTCGACATCGATAATTTTGTTTCCTTTTGTTTAGTTGAATTAATATTTTCTCTTTTACATATTTCAGATTATCCATCTTCTAATGAATAGGTTGTTTCATAGAATTTTTAATGATTATATTGATTCTTCAATTGCATGAAGATGGCATTTTTTATTTACTGTGAAAAACACGTGAAAAAACTCCCTTCATATTTTGCATCTACTCCTTAATCTCACTTAAATTTCCACTCTGGATAACTTAACGATCTAATAAGCGTTTACATTTGCCCGTCTTTTTAGTTCAACTTGTTTAAAAAATATGCTTCCTAAATCGTTTAAGATACTATATCGAATGATTTGTTCTAAAGTTTAGAAATTAATTAAAGGTATTAATAATGCATACCAGTATGCTTAGCAATTCTTATAACTTACTAATTTTAAATTTATTTTATTTTGTTATTTAAAATCTCTTGAGATATCCAAATTTGATAATTATATTTAAGTATATTATTTGGACTTATATATATATATGGTTATATATATTAGTCTTGAGATGGTTTGAGAATTAACCATTTGTGCGCATTGTTCACTGTTACATGTACGAGTGCTATTTTTCCCAGTGTAGTTGATCGTTTCACCTTGTTGCGCAAATTGGTATTTTTCACATGGTAACAGCGCCAGTGTGGATTGAAGTGTTGAACGCTCATATTGCTTGGAAACTTCTGTCACCGTATGCGCCTCTGTTATTTCCACTTCAGTTTGCTGCCATATTATTATATATATATATAGAGTTATATATATATATATATATATATATATATATATATATATATATATATATATATATATATATATATATATATATACATATATGCGTTAACGATCAACTTACGTAGGCCGATCGACCAGATGGTTAATTACTCGAATGAGAGAATATTGTAACTTAAACGCCTGTTTTAAATCAAATGGTGAATACACGCCTGCTATTGCGCAACACATCATCGAAACATCGAACGTATGTTCTCCAGACGTACCATTCAAAGTAATTACTAAATGCAAAAACAAAAAGGAGCTAGCCACGTACGAAGCCTTATGGATAAACAAATTGCAGCCGGATTTATGCAAGCAGAAGAAGAACGTACAAGCATTGAGCTTGAACTGGATGTGACGCACGCAATTGATTGGTTTCCGTTTTTTACACTCTCTCTATGTTCACATATTTCTATCTTGTTTTGCTTTCCAATTTATATATAAAGATATGTTCATTAGTAGATATTTGAGGAGACAATGCGAGAGAAATTTTTCTTATATCTGATAAAATTTCTTTTTGTTTTTAACACAGGGAAGGTGTATAATGAATATATATATACATATATATATATATATATATATATATATATATATATATATATATATATATATATATATATAAGACATTAAATTAATAAATCGCAGCACATGACTAGATTTTGAGCCTGGTTCACTACTATGGCAAATTTGGACAGTACGATGAGTTCCCACATGACGAAATTGATCTACCGGATGAATTCGATTTCCTTGGCAAACACCATACTTATATATTGAAAAGCGCTGTACTCGTACACAGGGTCACGCATCGATCACAGCCGTAATTTAATGAATTATTTATAAAATTTTTGAGGGCCTTAACTAAAAATAAAATACCAATTTTGTTACAAGTCGCCCAACATTGTTCAGAACGATGGCTGTAAAATAACTCGGCTTAAATACACATTCGTATAGCAGATTTCAGCGTCCAATGATCTCACATTCCTCGACCAAATAATAGTGATTATAGAACATAGAACAGGCTCCTACTGATGAGCTTCCAGCAATCACGACATGCATGTATACATGAGATTATACATTTCGAAAACTTGGTTATATATAAGAGCATATATATATATATATATATATATATAATTTCTTCGCAACAAACAGTATTTAGCTTTTATATATTTTATTGCATAATTCCATGAAAGCCGCGAAATGTGATAAATGATATCCATCAAGGCCGATGTGTATGGATTTGCTGCGGTAATAGGCGTTTTGTAATGGTTGTAATTCTCAATCTCGGTGAAATTTAGCATATCATGAATTTCATTATTTTGGTACCATGAATCAAATCGGCAACCATTGCTTTGGTAGCATTTATAAAATCGGTATAGTTTATGTATAATGAGTTGGCTATGAAGTCACATTGTCGAAGGCTTTGTATGAAATTCCTTGTACTACTGCCTGTATATAAATTCGTGTAGGACGTTGTACCGTCCAGTTGCACACATTCTTTAACAAAATGTATTCTAAGTATTGGGCCTAATACCAGCTCCTGCTGATGAGACGGCAGCAAGCACGAAACGAAAGTTCACATGAGATTATACGTTCTGTTCAAGCTTATAAATTCAAATCAGTATGCATGCATCCATATATGTATGTATGTATGTATGTATGTATGTATGTATGTATGTATGTATGTATGTATGTATGTATGTATGTATGTATGTATGTATGTATGTATGTATGTATGTATGTATGTATGTATGTATGTATGTATGTATGTATGTATGTATGTATGTATGTATGTATGTATGTATGTATGTATGTATGTATGTATGTATGTATGTATGTATGTATGTACGTACGTACGTACGTATGTATGTATGTATGTAAGTATGTGTGTATGTACGCATGTATGTATGCATGTATGTATGCATGTATGTACGTACGTACGTATGTATGTTTTTATGTATGTATGTATGTATGTATGTATTTATGTATGTATGTATGTATGTATATATGTATGTATTAATGCATGTATGTATGTATGTATGTGTATTGATGTTTTAATGTGTATATTTAATAATATAAATATGTATGTATCTCACTATGAATCGTGATAAATCGTTAATTATTTTTGTTCTGTCTGGCATATATTTGCGTATGTATGTTATTGGTTTATTGTTTGGCACCATCAACGATAATATCATTCTTTATCTTTTACCTTTGTTATTCCTAGCCAAATAAGTCTCTTGGATGTTGCTATGGCTGGTCTTCTTCCGGGTGTTTATCCCTTGCTATTTAGCTTCTTTGCTTCAAGATGTGCCTCAAGAGATGCCTATTACTGGCGCTGCCGTTGCCATCTCAACTGCGCTTCTGACATTGGGCTGTTCACATATCTAAAGGTTGACAGGTAGGTTTGCAGCGAGCGAATTGGAGAATATAATTTATTCTTTTTTTTTAGGATAAACATTTTAAATTTTTTCCGTTTGGCGTTGCTTCTTCCTATACATTTTGGCGATCTTGTGTGTGCGTTTCTAGGTACATTATCACAACCATATTGCATGTTTATGTTTAGAAATTCCATGCTATCTGTCTTCTTCAGAGCATTTAATCCATGATAGTTTAATTATCAGTAGTGTCTTTCAACAGTTTCCTTCTGTTAATACCTTCTGATCTAATCATTATCCTTATTTTATTCGTAGTTTGTCATATTCAGACGCCATTACATTATCCTGTTTAATTGGCCTTTATTTTGCATATTTACTTATCGAGTTAGTCTAAATCCATTTTACGGCAAGTGCTGTTTTGTGTTGAGTTATGAAGAATATGACTAAAGCTTGTTTAGTGAAGAGTATAGGTCAAAATTGTGTGCTATCTCGACTTCGTACTCGTAACTATGCCTTAATTATATCAGATGTAACACCTATTGCTCATTTATTGTTTGTTAAGATTGCTAAATGAAATTGATGTAATGAAGCGTAGCTCAATTATCTGGGCATATTTTTCAACAGCTAAAAAGGCCATTGATGCGCTAGTTTATATCTTGAATAAAGAATCTGGTTTTAAAATAGTAAATTTTATAGATAGATTATGTTTAAGGGTCAAATGCTTGCTTACAGTTTATAGCGAAAAACCGGATTTGAACACGCATATTCACAGGTACGAACACAATTCAAAAATTTCTATTAAACAATTTTGTATAATGTATGCACCTTGGTTCATGCATTTGTAAACTGATTTAAGAAATAAATCATGTATGGTGTAAATATATTATAAAGCAGGAATATACCACACGGTATAGAAAAATGCCGTTTTACTTTCGCCAAAGCTAAACTGGAGTGTAACATCTGGTTCTTTAATTAGTCAATTCTTTGGAAAACAAGATTGATAAACAATACTTGATTGCGCGGGTGGTGGTAACAATTATTTAAATCAATTTTGCGAGCTTGAAGTAAACACCAATCCCATTGTATTTAACCAGTCGTCGAACAACATAACAAAACTACCACAAGTCGCAACGCACTGACGCGTTTCGACCTTCCATGATTATCATCAGAGTACGACGGCAAACTTTCTTGCGAGGATCAAACCGCATTGCATATATATGGAAAGCAAAATTAGATATGCGGCTCTCACCTCTAGTATTCTTGCATACATTGTACGTGATTGGAAATGTCGGCTGCACAATTTGTATGCAGTCACGAACATTAACTGTTCCAGTCACGTACAATTTATGCAAGACTACTAGAGGTTAGAGCCGCATATCTAATTTTGCTTTGCATATATATGCTATGTGGTTTGAACCTCGCTAGTCAGTTTGCCGTCGAACTCTAATGATGATCAAGGAAGGTCGAAACGCGTCAGTGCGTTGCGGCTGGCGGTAGTTTTGTTATGTTGTTCGACGACTGGTTATATAAAATGGGATTGGTGTTTACTTCAAGCTCGCAAACTTGAATAAATGTTGATAAAGTTGGATTAAACACAGATTAAACAACAACAAACATAAAACGGGAAACACACTGCGGTAAGCACAAACGCACGCATGCATCCAATTCAATCGTTTATTCACAAATCATGTATGAACTTAAGTAATTATAAAGTGCTATATATTATGCTCGAGTTGCGTTCTGGCGAAAAGACTCATTTTTTTATTTTGTTCTATAGCACATGTTGGTTACCAACAACGAATAACTAACGTTGACATCCGTAGACGTATTTTTGGATCTGACAATAAGTGCTCGTCTTTAGAAAAGCAAATAAGGCTCGGTCACGTTTTGCGTATGCCCTCATTCCGATTGCCCAATAGAGCTCTGTTCTCTCATCCAGCACCAAATTGGCGTAAGAAACAAGGTGGGCAGATTTTGACATGGCAGAAACAATTAAAGTCACTTACATCCAAATTGGGTAGTATAGGATCCACTCGTCTGCCGGGATGGGGTCCTCGTGCACATCACAGTTCTTGGTTAGAAACCCTTAGCGATATGGCAGCGAATCGAGCTCAGTGGCGATCTTGTTGCAAATGTATAGTAAAATCATCTTCGTAACTTTCTGTTCTTAGTAGGGCAAAGTTAGCTGCGAGGTTCGGTTTGTTTATGACGTGATACGGTGAAATCCGCAAGGAAGCTGTGTTGCTGATGTCGCCTTGCCCGAATGCTAACTTGGCCATAATGGTGTTGTGGAGAGGTTTAGTTTGCCTCATTTCTGTGAGTTATCCTGATAAATTTACTCATAGTAGCAAGGTTTTCCTTCTCTCTCTACCCCTCTCCCTCTCTCGTAAATCTCAATAATAATTTATCTAAATTCACTTATATACTTTTTTTCCACTACTTATGGTTATATGGCAGTGAAACATTAGTCACTTGACTTCTGTGTGGCTGGAAATGATGATGATATAATAAATTTATATTTCTATGGTTTATTTCTCAATTCATGTTTTGTATCTTATTTTTTATTTATTTATCTTTTGTATAGGGTGTTGCAACTGAACGCTTCATTATGCCTAATTTTACGAAGATTTTCTACTTGGAAGTTACTATTACAGTAAAGTTGCTCAGATATTACTTATCTAGGAATGTTATCGCACGTTAAACTAAAAATTTCAGTTTGCGAATATTGAATTAATATTTTTTTTCCTTTTAGGGATTGTTTTTTGCTTGACAGCATATTCACTCTTGCTCAATTTTTTTCTAAAATTAAATGTTAATATTTTATCTATAGTTGATTAAACATTCTGCGCTTATTTCTAAAATATTTGAAAAATTATTTCATTTTTCAGCAAACTTCAGTTGTCGAATGTGGATATCAAGAGCGTAAGTATTACTCATTTATTTAATAGCATTATAAAGATAGTGTCTGAAGATAATCAACTGTTAAGTTTATTTTATTATTTAAAAAATCTTATGCAGTATGAAATTCTTTTTTGCTTATTTGCATAAACATATCATTAAATTATTGTTTAATACTGTTTGTTGCGAAGAGCTAATATATATGCAAGTTTGTATTAGGTGTTGCGTACCTAGTAACAAATTAGTTCAGTTGTGACCAGAAGGATAAACCAAAGGCAGCATGAACGGGAAGTATAATCTCATGCACGTTCGTTTCGTGCCGGCCGGCGAATCATCAGTAGGAGACGGTTTTACGCCCAGTGTACACTACATATTTGGTCAAAGAATGTGGAATAATAAGACGGTACAATCTCCTAGACGAATGCGTAAACCTGCATTAGAGTAGCTAACATCGTATAGTCTCGAAAATGCGACTTCAACGAAAACTCACTCTATATAATCTATATACCGAGTCTGTAAAGGACACTAACACTATGGCTATTGTGTTAGTAACCGATACCAACATTATTGTACCGAAAAGGTACATGTTACTAACACTATGTTTTCCATGTCAGTACATGGTACAAACATGATGGATATCAATCTATGCTATAGTTCACCGACTATTTCTGAACACCTGATACTCCAGTAAATCCATACACTCCGGCCTTGATCGATATCAGTTATCACATTACGCGGTAAGCATGACATCATTCAATTCAATATTTAACAGTTAAATACTGTTTGTTGCGGAGACCTAATATATATGCAAGTATGTATTAGGTGTTACGGACCTAGTAACAAATTAGTTCAGTTGTGACCAGAAGGATAAACCAAAGGCAGCATGAACGGAAAGTATAATCTCTTGCACATTCGTTTCGTGCTTACTGGCGACTCATCAGTAGGAGCCGGTATTACGCCCTTTAACCACTACATATTTTGGTCAAGAATGTGGAATAATAGGACGGTACCGTAATAAGATTGTACCGTCCTATTATCCCACATTCTTGACCAAAATATATAGTGGTTAAAGGGCGTTATACCGGCTCCTACTGATGAGTCGCCAGTAAGCACGAAACGAATGTGCATGAGATTATACCTTCTGTTCATGCTGCCTTTGGTTTATCCTTCTGGTCACAACTGAACTAATTTGTTACTAGGTTCGCAACACCTAATACATACTTGCATATCACTAAATTTAACATTTTCTATTCAAAACTTTCCGTGTGTTAAGTAATATTAATAATAATTAAAGCAAATAATAGATTCCATTGCTCTAAACCTCGAGTCTGTCATATTTGCCTACTGGGAATCATTATTATTATTATTATTATTATTATTATTATTATTATTATTATTATTATAATCAAGAGCAAAGTTACCTCAGCAATAGATATTGATGCTTCTTTACTGCATAAAGTAACACAGGATCGCTCATTTCTGGTGGTTTAATGGTTACGCCTGTTAGTTCAACCCATGCACATAATCTTTTCTAAGCATTACGACATGGGAGATCTTGATCTTAATTTACGCAAGTATTTATTCTTAAAAGAATAGTTTGCTCTAAATGCATAAAAATGTTAGTAGAATGGCAAGATGTAATGAATGCGTCAACATAAAGGGAATTTAGTTTATCAGAATGCGTGTCAGATAAAATGAGGCATGCAGGTTAAGCCATTTTTTACTGGGCTACGCAGATACTTTAATCTGAGGCTAGCCATGCTCGTCTTTGCATTTGAATTTACCTGACCAGATCGCATTCGTGTTGTTTGACTTACTTATATCCGGTTATCAACCCACTAATGGAAATTTTTTTGCTGTTTTGTATTGTGTCAGATAATCTGTTTACCTTGCTGTTAGTAGGAATTATGTGTGGTGTAGCTAGTGCAAAGTTAGATGATAAAGACGTAAAGCACATGCTAAGGTCAGAATTAAAAGCCAAGTGTGTTATTGGCGCGTGTGTTTCGTGCCTAGCGGCAACTATTAAGTAGGGGCCGACACTGCGCATCATTAGAAGCTTTATTGTTTGTCAAATATTATCGGGCAATTCGATGATGCGATCTCCTTTATGTATGCCTAGTAAAGCAATTTTAGAGCCAATTTGACATGCAGTTGTTCACAGTTTGAGTCGAATGTTGTTTTATTGTCAGAAAAAACCTCGGAGGTTGCATCGACGTTGGCTCACTTTGAGCATAATTCCAGCACACATTTTTGTGTAGCCTGTAGGAAGTAAACTGGTGCGCGATTGGGGATGGCGTTATGTGCTCATACAGATATTTGGAAGCCGCCCTAGTCACGTGTGCACAATCTTGATGGTGTTTACGCTATGCATAATACACGATTGTCTAACAAGTATTACTTTGCGTTTTGTCTTATGCTTTTAGTCCACACAACCTTCGAGATGCGCGTATTGGGATGCCATATCACTATTTTCGAGACTAGGGTAAGTACGTATAATTTGTAGTCGAAACTATCCATCATGTACCCAATTGGTATACTGCTCTCTTTTGTAACACTTTCATTATGTTCGCGTGACAATTCTTTCATTTTGTTTATGTCCAAACGATAGTATCTCACTTCGCTTTAAAAATAACTTTTGCGATGTATACGTACAAGCATAGTAGTCATGTGCTTGTGAAATTTTGGCCCTAAGAAATGAAGATTTTAATAGCTAAAAATTGGTTTACCTCCACAATACCCTATCTGCGAATAAGCAACATTGAGGTTTGTATGAATTTTTGGACCTGACAAGAAATGCTCTTTGTGAAGCTAGTATTTCTCTGTCCATCTCGCTGGTCTAACGAATGTTCGTAGAATGAATGCTAAATAGGGTAATATTTTATGAGCCAGCGCTAGATTAACTTAACATACAAGTGTGCAGATTTTTTTGTGATAAGATAACTGAAACGATACCATATCACGTTTTGTAGTATCAGTTCGATTTGTCTTCCAGGATGAGTTCCTTAAACTCATTCATTTCTTGATTGAAATCATCGCTTGAAAGTACATAAAATCGTACACAGTGACGATTTTTTTACAGATTTACAGTGGAGTCATTTTCTTCTGATTTAACGATAGTGCACATTTCGAGACGAGGTCGATTTTTAAAGCGCTACCTTCAATACTGTAAGTAATCAGTATCTCCGATTACACCTTGTCCATGGTATTGGTCTACATGCCAGGTTGTGATTATATTCGACTAGTTTAATTTCATCCTGGACTTTGATATGGATAAGAGATCTTCAGCTTTGGCTAATAAGCATGATGTGTGACGTTCATATTTTCTATTTCAAATTCACATCGGAAAATGCAAACAAATCAATAATTTAACGAGCATTGGTTGCGCGGACGGTGATAACATTTACTTTAATCAAGGTTGCGATCTTGATATAAACACCTGATACATTAAGTACTTATATTTTGTCATTATAGACTAAGAATTGTTTAGAGTAGAAAAGGCATTTCATCCAGTAGACCTGTTTCGTCCTTATTAGGAACTCATCACGTACTGGCCAGAATGTGCCGCAAACAGGAATCGAACCTAGGAACGTCAAATTTGGAATCTTTTGCTCTATCCACTGAGCCACCCTGCCGCATATTACACAAAATTTTCAGTCATATACTGAAATCATTTAATAACCAAAACATCCTTGTAGTAATCTCATTTAAACAAAAGCTATATATATATATATATATATATATATATATATATATATATATATATATAAAACATCATTAAAACAATTTTCCAAACGAACATCGATTACTGAAAGATTAAGGCGTAGTGAGTTCATCAGAACTTTATTGACCATAGTTGACATCTACGGGTGAACAATCGGTATTGCAGATTTGTCCACCTGTATTTGAGGTAAAACTTCGCGCTCTGTCCACGGCAAATTCTGGCCAGTACATGATGAGTTCCCAATAAGGATGAAACTGATCTACTTGATGAATTGCCTTTTCTACACTATACAATTCTTAGTATATACTGACCTAATGTAAGTGATTAATGGGTCAGGTGTTTATATCATGTTCGCAACCTTGATTATAGTAAAAGTCAATAATTTAATTGATCTTCCTTCTCGATTTACTTCTAGAGAATTTCAAGCATTTTGATTGATTGATAATATCTAATGTCTCGTTTTAATGATAAAAAGTGAGGATACATTCAATTTTTAATATTAATTTTAGTGAGGCCAGCACCGCCGCTGCTAAGCTCGAAGTTATCTGGAACACATTTAACTGTATCAATAGGGTAAGTGAGATGCATTATTTGCTTCTGAATTTCACAGCATAATTTTTTTGTTGGAACGTTTTTTTATTTTCAATTTAACTAATTATTTATTGTAAATGGTTTTAAAATTCACTTTCCTTCAGGCTATCAGATCGGCTCTGTCGAGCGATGGGTCGGAACTACTTGCGAGAAATCACACGCACGTCGGCTCTGAATATTCACCGGAAAGCGCGTATAGCTCCAGACCGGATACCGAGGACAATACAACAAATTGTCGAACAGCTTCTCGTAGTAATCCGGAGCTGAGAAGAGAGTACTTTCCAGAAATAACCGTGCCTAAACGAAATGACAGTGTTATGGTTCATGGTGATGTATGCCCATCCATCATGAACTTCAGCGTGCAGACAGTTTCGTCGAATGAAAAATATGACAAAAATAATCAATTCTCAACAGACAGGCCGATATTCCTTAATAGGACTTCAGGATATGAGAAGGAACGCTGTGATGAATCTGGAAAATCGGTTGATGTGGCTGAAGATGATGCCTTTCTTAGCCTAGATCTTCTTCTGCCCGTTGTCCAGTTCGTAGTTATTAGAGCTGCTGTCCAGGATTTGGGTGCCGAGTTAGACTTTATTGAATGTCTTACAACGGAACGCTTTCAATCTGGATCATTATTTGCTTACACATTGACAACTATTCGTGCATGCTATGCACAAATAATACACGAAGGTTATGAAGCGGCAAAACAACAATAAATGTACACTAAGGCTTAGCGTCGTTGTATAATGTATGGACTATTTTATCATAACTCTCTAATCGAGATATTGTTGTTAGTTTAAAAATCGCTTGTTTGTTAGAAACGTTATTATAGAATGCGAAACTAGAAATCAGATGGATCGAATTTTTTAAATTCGATTACTATTTTTTACGCTTCACTGAATACAGGTGATTTATTTCGTTGTAATTTTAATATTTCTTTTTCTCAGAGTGTATAAGTTTAAATAATAACACGTTAGAAACAAAAGTAAACATCTTTTAACCACCTTGACCTATCTAGGGTTGTCGTACTGCAGCTGACTTCTGCGGAGGAGTAAGCCTACTTTACTGACGCAGTCAAAATTTCATCTCTTGGCCATAATTGACTGCTATGGGCCTTTGATGCACACTAGGTCTTTTAGATAAGCAAGCCGCGTAGTCGACATCACGTTTTGGAGCAGGATGCATTTTTATTGATAGTTTAGGTACACACTGTGTTGTAGATTTTCAAGGCGGGTTTAAATCCATATTTTTGTGACTCATCCTTCTCCTTATTGTATCAGCCCATTTTTAGCACAAAGCAAAAGCAATTAAGGTAATCTCGTTCAAACAGCTCTAATTATATTTCTTAGAGGTTTTACCTCAATGAACAATGGACAGAATACATCATGCTTCATGAGGTGATGGGTACTCGATGGTTTTCAAATCGGCAGTATCGTTTGTGCATCAGAGATCCGTAGATGTCAACAATGTTCAATAAAGTTTTTATGAACTCACTGCGTATCAATCTTCCAGTAATCGATTTTCGTTTGTAAAATTGTTCCAATGATACTTCCTTAGGGATCGTTATATATATATATATGATTATATATATATATATATATATATATATATATATATATATATATATATATATATAGGGATTTTGTTTAAATGAGATTAATACAGATATTTTTTGGCCATTAAATACTTTTACGCATGATTGTTTTCTTTCATTTTTCGTACCGAGATAATTGATAACACATATGATAGCTCCAGTGAAAATTTTGCATGTTCACGTTTTAGGTTTTAATTTCGCCCGTAAATATTTTAAAATACTAATTCTCAGTAGTTGGAAATATACTTTCTATCCAAATTCGTTATTTAAGATTTAGACATAACTTTAATGAGGTACGTTCTTTGGCGTATAAAAAGCAGAAAAAGTTTACAGCATATCTTTGAAAAAGTTCCTGCTGCCTTGTCAACCTTTCGACTGATATCGTTCTGAGCGTCTAATGGGAGAAAAAGGTTTTTGGATTTTTGTTATTTCCCAGTCATTTTAGCTGATGATTCGTTTAAATTAAGACATACTTATGCGCATTCTAGTTGGTCAACCAATGCGAATAAATTTCATCCTACACCACTGGTCATGCAAATTGTTTTTATGCAATGTATACATTTTTTTAAAAGACAATCTGTTTATTGTAACTGTATTCGTGTATTTCCTACGAGAGTGGTAGTTTCAATCAATGCCAGTAAATGTAATTCCCGATATGCTATCGTTTTCTTATTACTACATTAAAATTATGTAGTTATGTGATATTCTTTTGTAGCTTTGATGATATACTTTATATCAATTTTAATGCCATATAAGTTAAGTTTCACGGGTTTCTATTTATTTTGTATTCGCGCTTATACAATTTTAGCAGTGCAGCTCGCGGAATCAATCTACTTTCTTTACCTACTGCAAGTCCATGAATGGGCTGCATCTATAATTCGGTGTATTGCTAATTATTGCTATCTACATGAATTTTTATTATCAGTTTGTTGTTTTTTGCAGGTATAATAAACTACACATTTCTACATTTCTGTTGAATTGAACTGAGTATATGTGCACTTTATGCAGTAATTTATTATTAAAAATTTCTAAATTGGAATAAAAAATGCAAATATATATTGGCGAAGGCTAAATTAATTTCTTGCTTTGGCATAACGTAGGCATACTTCAGTTTCGGAACTTTTATTATGTCCATTTTAGCGTAAAATCAATAACCAGATGTTTCAAGATCCACTCATCTCTGTGTGTATGCTTTAGCGCATTTAAAACTTGCTTGCTGTGTCCTACTAACATGGCGTTTATTTGCTTTCCATACTGAAGATTTCTGCAATGCATGCCATCGACAAGAATTCACCTTCCTTGTTAAAGTGATTCCCCTAACCAACTAGGCATCTGTTCTTGTTTTAAATTTTCATTCAATGTCCATCGGCACATCGCGAATTACTCAGGTTATCGATCAATGATTGGAATGGTCGATTGGAAATTTGTGAAGACGCTTGCATGAAAGTTACTGAAACATTATAATTTGAAGATACAAGGCAGTAAGACGGCAATTCGTTTCGTTGGAGGAGATGAGATCGTGGTTGGTTTCAGTCAGACTACGAATCAAATGTTGCTTCTTAACTATGTGATTTTAAATTCCTTAATAGTGCAATGGTATATGGGAGCGTTTTAATTGGTTGGCGTGAATGCTCTGGATCTGCAGAATTCATAAGAGAAAAGTGAAAAATTGAATACGTCTTTACTCTTTGTTTTCCTGGTTGAGCGCATAGATAATTTCACTGATGTCACTGAACGTCAGGATATTCTGTCACATGGTATGTATTGCATTCCTTCTAGTTACTGTTTATATATATATAGAGAGCAGGTATATATATATATATATAAATTCTCATGAAATGTCTTCATAGCTACCGTATTTGCGTAGAGACGTTGATTTCGCCACCTTTTGTTGCTTGTGATATACACGTAGGCTTTCCACCACGACACTGTTCTCCTCATCTGAAAATTTACCTTTATCATAACTTTCATGAGGAAGAAGTACATGCTTGACACTTGATATGCGAACGCTAATTTTGAAAATTGCGTCTTCATTGTGGACTACTTTCTCTATTGCTTTAACTCAGTTGCTACCGCTAACCGTGTCCAAAACGGTTGAATAGGATAGCAGATTCGATGAAATGGCAGAGGTTGACATACTTACTAATTATAATATCTCATCGCATCCTTAAAGCTCCTGAAAATGCGCGTTCAATTTGCCGTGAAAGCGTGTCTCATGATTATCTGCCTTTTGTACAGCCTAGATATTCTGAAGCCGATTCAGCATTACTATTATTTTGTATATTTCGTGTTGAATTGAACTGTACTCCTTTTATACAAAGGAATGTCCGGATTCTATTATTACTGTTGAGGCTCATGATGGCACCTTTTGCCACCTGAGATTTTTGACTGTCTATAAACAGTAAACACTTATGCCATTTCGCCGATTGACCTACTTTTTAATTTGTTAAAACATTATTTGGCTGTCAAAGTTTGATGAAAAGATTTATTTGTGTGTCGAGTACCGACTCTTGCATAATATTGAGATTTATATGTCATCTGAAAAAGGTTATTAATGATTTACTTTCTTCCAGCCAGTTTTTATGTCTTAATAATATTTCATCAATTAAAATACATGGCTCATTTTTCACGTGATAAATTAATCAATATAATAGGTTGATTGTCTAAATTAATTGCTTGGAATTATTTTTTGCTAGTCAATATTTCTTGTATACATGTTTATTTTTAAATGAAAAACATCTTTAGCGGTACATCGTATTCTTCTTTAATTCGTTTTTTGATTTACCAATTATTTTTGAAATTGTTAATTTTAACGAATGGGACACTTTAAAATTGTTTTTCTAAAATTGTTGGCATCTTACAATTTTTTTAATGGCAACGATTTAAAACTTACCCATCTCATTTTGAGCCTGTTCATTTAAAATAATCTGTTCGTATAAAATTATTTTTAGTTTCCATCGAATATCATTTTTTTACATTTTGCTATTATTTTTTACATTTATTGTCTCAATAAAGAGTGTTTATATATTGTAGGGTTTAGTCGTTTGTTTTGTGATATTTATTTGTTTTAATGTAGATAAAATACATCCACGCTTTAAAAATATTTGTATTATATTTCGTATAAAAAAAAACAGTTTTCAGCTTTTATCAAGACCCTAAAACACAGGGGAAACTAAATAAATTAAAGATATTTCATTGTTTAGCAAAGTTTGTTTTGTGAATTCTATTCAACAATGGTTGTTTATTCTTTGTTAATCTGAGGTTTGCCTTCAACAATGATTCAGTTATTAAGCCGGTTTGCCGATGGTGTTTGGCTAAAAGTTGCCTCTATTTTTTTCTCTTACTCGTGCATCCGTTTGTTGTTGGTGATGCAGCTCCATCATTGAAATTCTTTTTATTTCTAGTTGGCGATATTTCTGCTTTTATTTTCAGATCCACTCATCTGCCTCTTGTCATGCAATCTTATTGACTGGCTCTAATTAATATGACTGCGTGACAAGATTCAGGTGTGAGCTTCCGAGGAATCGATCCAAAATTTCGTCAAGGTAAAGTGAAAAAGGTACAGAAATATCACGCTTATATTTAAGCAGCAATGCGGTGGAACACGTGCGGTGAGGAAGCTGTGCCATAGACCTGTTCAGACTATAGCAGATCACTCTTAAGGCATTGCGAGATTGAACGAGCCGAAAATTGAGCTGTCCATTTTGCCTCACCGGTTACTGAACCTGTGTATTTGTATACCGTGTTTTACTGCTTTTCTGTGTGTTTTTTTGGGAGTATTTGACGAACTAGTGATTTCTTTCATAACTTATTTTGCCCATCATTTGTACTACTGATTTCACTTGAATCGTTCTTTAATTTCATTTTTCAGATGTTACGTTTTACTCCTATCAATTTTTAACTTATTTTGTCCTACGAATGGAAGCAACTCTTTTATCCTTCCATGTGATTTTAACATAACTAGGTTTCCTTTTTTATGCTTGAGCTTCATCCGATTTCAATCAGTTTGTGCAATAGATCCTTGATTGTTTTTTTAATGTCTGCTGTTGTTCTTCCCGTTATTCGTATAGTAATATTTGTATACTGATATTGGTTTCGACGCCTTTGGAGTTCTTGGTTTTTATATGCTCTGAGAGATATTAGCAACTCAACTATGTTGTTTCGATATATGAAAAAGATATCCTCTACACCATGCTTACGCGACTCCTGTGAGTTGCATAGTAGAATAAGCTGTGTTTTGTTGAGCATGTGCAGATTTAGTGCGACGGTGAGGAAACTTTACTCAAGAATAAAGATAGTACTTTTCCATGTGGTTTTCGAGGTGTTTTACCTTTAGATCCTTTATGTAAAACGGACCAAATATTTAGCTGAACTGTGTATTTGAGAAAAGCTTTCAGGGTATTGTGCTTTTTAGAACATATATAGAAAACATTAATAAATGGCATTTATGGTTTGAATACTTTTTATTTGATCACCTTGGTCGATAAAATGCTGACCTAAATTCTGTTTATTGTATTTTTCAATTTCTGGTAGAAGTTTACTGGAATTTTACTGTCTGTCATTTTTTGGCAAGCGTTTTCCTTTTATACATCACGCTGCCTCATAAACATTCATCTCGTTTTCGCAGTTGTTAGACTAATGTAACACTCGCGTTTACTCGCAATTAACGAATTCGAAACCTTAACATGTTGCCTTTTTTCATTGTGAATTTTATAACATTCTTCAATTTTTTTCTAACTGATTGTCTCACTTCGTACGTCCAATTATTTCACTAGAGTATTATTTATGCGTTGGAAATTTTGCTTGTCGAAATGAATAATGCAATTTACCATCTACAAAATGTGTAGTAACAATTCTAGCCTACGTATTGCCAATGTTAAAACATTTGCTGCTTAAATTTATCTATTTTTTGTTACCTGTTTAAATACAAAACATGCTTGCTCTGGAAGAAATGGTTTATAACAACCTTCTGTTAATGGTTGAATAACCATTGGTTGTGCGGGCGGTGAGAAAAATTAAATTTTAATCAAGTTTGCGATCTTGATATAAACACCTGACCCATTATGTACACACATTTGTCAATATAAACTAAGTATCGTATAGTGTGGAAAAGGCAATTCATCCAGTATGCGATCTTGGTATAAGCACCTGGTCCATTAATTAATGTCATTTGTCAGTATAAACTAAGAATTGTATAGTGTAAAGAAGGCAATTCATCCAGTAAACCGGTCTCGTCCTTATTGAGAACTCATCATGTACTGGCCAGAATTTGCCGCGGACAGGGCTCGAACCTGGGCACGTCTGCTTCGGAATGTAATGCTCTAACCACTGAGCTACACTGCCGCAAATTACATGCACTTTTCAGTTATATACTGGCTAATTGTTTCTTGGTTAGCCCTTCCTCTCGGTGGAGCCTACATGGAATACCATGTCGTTCAATGGTTAGAGCAACAGATTACGAAACAGACGTGCCCAGGATCGAGCCCTGTCCGCGGCCAATAAGAACGAAACCGGTCTACTGGATGAATTACATTTTTAAGATTATAGGATGCTTAGTTCAAAATTTGCAAATGTATGTATTAAATGGATAGCTTTTTATCTGTTAATGCTATCTAGATTCATTTTGGCTAAATTGAAAGCTAAGCTATGCCCATTTGACCAGTTGCACAGTGAATTTCAAACTGCTCAAATTTCTTAGCGTGATTTCCCGATTTTTCGGCCAAGTTTAGAATATGTTAAATGCCCGGTGTTTTGATTTTAGCATAAGAAAGGCCTTCCAGGAATGGAGCATGGAAGGCTTATTCATACCTCCGTCTTAATTGGATTTTTTCGAATTTGAATCTTCAAGAATAACATTATTAAATAATTTATCCAACGTGTGTACGGAAACTTTCTGTGTGTTTAACACTAGTGCGTATAATTTAAAACTAAAGTGTATTTTATAAGCTAATCATTGTATATTTATAATAGTATTTGTATACACATTCAATCGAGGCAATACAGTTTTTTAGTTTTTACGTGATTTATGAACTGTACACAACATTTTATTAATTCATCTATAATTAAACTTTCTTTTAACACAAAATCTCTTTTATTTTATTTTATTGAATGTGTCTAAGTAAATTCTGTGTTGTTTTGATGGTAATGTGTTCACTCATAAATTTTTAATGAAATAAAGAAGACATGCTAATTTCATTTGAATTGGTATAATAAGTTCTAGAATACATTAGTCAAAATGAGGCTGAAATTGGAGCCACTGGATGGGAGGGATTTTTGAGCTAGTAAGGAAAAGATACAATATCGTCGCGTACTCGTCGAAGGGTAAGTAAGGACTATGCTAAACTAAAACATTCAATCATGGGTCGGTAAGTTCCTGAGCGGTCTTTGTTTCGATGATGGAAGTCGAAAAATACGCGGTAAATATGGAGAAGTTAAACGGCAGCACTACTCTGTATGAAGCTTAGTACCGTTAAATATGCAGACTGGTATAATATTAAAATTTGGTTATCCTATTGTGCCGCTTAAACACGGACAGAGTTTATCTATTGTCTCTTAAAATATGACGGAGCGAACTGCACAAGTGAGAAATCCACATTGCCTGTTTCCAGGAGACTAAAATTGTTTAGAGCAACCCACAATGTGGCTTATTTGAACGTCGCACAATGAAGTAGATTCTACTTCCATCCCAATGAGTGAGTGATTCAGCGGTAAACGTAAATGTCGGAAGATTGATTGATCATAATTAGCTGTTGCAAAGGCATCAGCATCTCCAATCTTGATACTTAGATTTGACCACCACCAATGGGGTTTTTATAACAAGAATAGCCGTTTAAACCATGTATATTGGTGAGCGGTGTCAGAGTGCTCAAGTTCTCTGGTAAACATGCGACTTTTCCCTTCGTCCAGGATGCGCGAGTGGGTCGCAGGTGATCTACCGGGTCAACCAATATATCTGACCTACATATTTTGGCCACTTCAATCCAATTAGCACTCCACACAATGAAGCTGTCTGTATTCCATTTGAGTATGCGTTCAGATTCTATTGTACCAGTTTACTTACTGCTGTGGCAAAATCGGTCAATGGTAATATGATCCAGATTATTCGTGAAGACTGTGAGAAATGAGCATAATTTTTATTTGAAATGGAACGCGTAGATCAAATTCAAGCCTTCCGTCGCACTCGCATGCTACGTCACCGATTTAAACGACCAACTATCATTGCTTTTCGTGACAACATAGCTGTTTTTGCATATTTATCGCGCAAGGTTTTATGATGAGCTATGCGTAATGACTGTGTCTCAGATAAAATTGCTGAATCACTTTAAACCTGTTATAATGATGAGTCGGCCTGTATTCGCCCTATAAATGACCGTTCTGAACCTGTTGTTATTGGTTCCTTTGTTGGAAAAGGATGTGTCATTGCTCCGACCTTGTTCAAATTTGTCTTTGGTTGAGTCTTGGCTGAGGTGACTGAAGCATGTCAATTAATGGAGATCGATGGTGGTTTCCTGCTTGCCGACCTTGAATACACTGACTAAATATATTAGTAGAAAAGGTAGTCGAGTTCTAAATGCCCATTCGTTGGGCTCGAGTAATTTCTACGGCGTATTATCGGAAGCTGAGAACCTCAATAACGATGGTTAAGGATAATTATTATTTGGAGTCCATTATAGTGCTCAACGGCGATCTGTTGGCAGTTTTCAATAATTTGGCCTATTTGTGACTTCTGGTAACACCAAACGTAATAGCCTTGCTGTAGCTATTTTTGAAAAATTATTCAAACCACTGAAATCACCTCTCTATCATCAACAACCTAAACTCGATCTTCTTTTATACTGCGGAGACTAGGTGCGCAACACCCAATACACAATTAGGTATTTTGCAAACCGGATTTTGTAAGAAATTATAATTTCGCGGTGTGGCACGAGATTTTTCTGTTAGAAGGCATCCTTCAAAAGTAAGTAATTCTTTCTGGGAAGGTCGCTTTAGTAGCCTTCTAGCGAAGCCATCGAGACAATTTCTGCAAATGGATGGAACCACAATGAAAACTGACCAGCGCCTTAATGGCTCCGTCCTATTATCCAACATTCTTCACCCAAATATATAGTGGTTAAAGGGCGTAATACCGGCTCCTACTGATGAGCCGCCAATTAGCATGAACGGAACGAATGTGCATGAGATTATACTTTCCGTTCATGATGTCTTTGGTTTATCCTTCTGGTTACAACTGACCTAATTTGTTACTGGGTTCGCAACACCTAATACATACTTGAATTAATGGCTCATCACAATTATTCACATTATCGGTTACTTTACCATGCCATACCATAAAGCATTTAACTAAGAGACCGGATGATGAGCTAAATGTTTTTAACATCTTTAGATTATCTTCATTAGTTCTTCTTCTTAAGCACTGGCGCTACTAGAAAACATTAAACACCCTACCTAGTAATGCTTTGAAAGTAATAGATTGCGCGACAGGGAATAGTTTAATCACTTGACCCGCGTTGTAGCCAACAAGGTGTTTGCATCCAGTGTCTTCAATTTGACGGCAGCCATTTTCAACGGAAAGTACATCCCGCAAACAATTTGACAATCATTAAGTCAAAAGGCCACCGAAAGCTGCAATCGGAATGTCCGCAGCCAAATTGGAGACAGTAGACCTTGTTGGGTGCATCGAGGGCCAGGTACACCATACATAACATTTTAGTTATGTATGTGCTTCTTTATGTATTTAATATCTGCTATACTGTGGTTAGTTTCATTTCAACCATTTCTTTTGGCATGCGTTGATCTTAACATAAAAGTATTGTATTGTTGTTTGCATGGTATTGTGTTTTAGGACAATTCAATGGAAGTTGTTACTTCACCTGAGGTAGAATTGCCGTTGGCGCCAAATTGTGAGGCCGCATACGCTGGTCAACTGGCGTGGACGCGAGTCTGGGTGCATCAGTTAAATTGTCGAGAGGCTGCTCTCTTATTGGCCAGGTTGCCTCAACTTTCTGACGAACAGCAAAGCTCATCATCCGATAGGTCGAGTTTCTCAGCTAATCAGTCGAGAAGTGCAGCAAAAAGTGACTTTCTTTTGGCCTTTCATGTTGATTATCTAAGCCTCAACGATTGTTCTTCATCTTCATCCGCTTCAACTTCGCTTTCACAAAATTGGGCAAACTGCCATTTAAGCAAGGCAAAGCCGCCTTCAGAACAACTGATTACAAGATGCAGTCTGATGGCTGAGTGGTATGAAAATTGGCCTTTCTACTTACGCAACTATTTGCGACACATTCTGGCTCTTAAATCTCGTTAGCTTAAGTTTTTAATCGTTTTTCATCTGCTTTTAACGCTTGAAGTAAGCGTGAAATATTTCTACATGCTTAATTTGTATTCAGTGTCAACTAAATCGATTGTTGCTCAGTAGCTTTCAAAGACCAAGTTGTTGGTCGGAGCGCGTTCGATTTTTGTGCGTAAACTTATGCGCATATCTAATCTGAATTCAACCTCATTCCTAATGATAAGTTCTGTTTGTAGTTGCAGTGCGTTAAAATAATTTTACGCACAAATGAATTGTTGTGTCGCTAAGTTAATTGCTTAAGTTGGATATAAAGCGTAGTGCTTGCGGGTTGTATATAGAAACAATCAATTCGTAGGTTGAAATGTATTACGATGTTATTAAAGACTGCAGCTTTGTCAATCTGATGCCTTATTTGAAATGCTGCATGTCGGACTATTTCTTATAGTATTTGTTCATTTGAAGTGTTATGACATTATTTAATTATATATACATGCATATATATATATATATATATATATATATATATATATATATATATATATATAGTGGCATAGCTTGATCATGTGGTATGATATAAGAAATGTCATCCAACTCTTTTATTGTGGTTTTTTATTTGGCCACCTATCAATTGTAGTAACCAGAGTTGATGCCGACAGGATTCGGACCAAAGTTTTTTTGCTGAAAGCTATGTTAGTCATTTCAGAGACAACGAGACCAACGCACTGCATGTACTTCTTAGCTTTTTAACAGCCATGTTTGGCAAATTATTGCATCACTTGTCCGCACGATAGTGTCCTGTTCATTAACTATCGTCAGCATTAAGCAAAAACTGATCGAGTATATTTGTTTTAAAACTTTAAACTTCATGCAATGCATGGGCCGCGAGGCGTACATGCTGGATTTGTATTGTTCTGATGTAGACGTTTGCAAATTCGGCTTCTCCACGATTCAGACGTGGTTACGATAGGCGAGACCATGAGCTAGTGGATGAATCACATTTGATATTTTTTTGGCGAGTTAATTTATACCACCACTAACATATATTTTTTTGAGTTGCCAGTATAAAATAAACATTGTGTCAGGGAGCAAATGAAAGTCATTAAGTAGACTTGTTTCGTTCTTGTCGAGAACTCCTCTGACTTTCCATAATTGCTGCGATCAGCGCTTCAACTGGAGCACCTTTGCTTGAGCGTATTGCATCCCATCTACTACGTCATTCAAGTCGCGCACTTCCTGTAAATTCATTTATGTACAAACTTAAGTTGGTTTACTTGGCTCTCCTTCAGGTGGTGCCTAATTGTTATAGCTTTCGAATTTAGGTTTCTACTGGCCAACCCTGATCGGTTATTATAGAGCAGACCCCATGCCACCTGGAGAAATGAAATTGAATTACATTATAAATAATGTATGTTATCATGTATACCTATTGTCAGCATAAACCAAACTTTTCATAGTATAGGAAATGTATTTTATCAAGTAGACCATTTGCATCCTTATTGGGCACTCATCAAGTACTTTCCAGAATTGCCACGGCAAGTACTTGATTAGCGTTAGCAAGAACAAAACCGACCTTCTAGATGCACTGCATTTCCTACCTTGTGCAATATTTAGTTTGCACTTACAACAAATATATGTGACAAAATCCTGCCAGGAAATTTTAGTTCAAAGTTTGTGCATAACTAATGTCTAATCCTTCTGTTATTGCATTTAATATTAAAGGCAGAACATCTTATCATTTATGCTACTTCATTAGCTTTAATGTTCCATAATCTTGCTTGTGTCATTCACTGGCAATATATTGTTAGTGTGTGATTTATTTTATGTCATTGAAGCATGAGTTCCTTAATTCTGATGCATTTCGGTGTCGTCTGTCCGCGATTCTAGGCTAAATTTTTTTTTTAATATTGATTTTGTAATCCTGGTATGATTAGAAAGTATGTGGATTTAATTTTCGGTTTTAATCATTTAAATAGTTGGTTTTTTTTAAATTTCAATTGAAAATATTCTTTGTCCACTATTTCTCTGATACAAATTTGCTTTTTATTGTTATTTAAGATGTTTTATTCCGTAACTATTTTTCATTTTTTTATGCATTTATTTTAAGTGATACTGTATTTAGAAAAGTATTTTTACAGCAGATGAGTGTAGCGCATTTATTATTCTCAGGTAATATGTTTTTTTAGAGAATCTTTATTGTACAATAATTATTATTGATAAACGTCTTATGTTCAAGATGTTGAGTTCGCTATGAAGCAAAACGAGAAAACATCAAAATTTTAAATTTTAAACGCTATTTTTTTCTTTTCAATGCTTGTCGTCTATCAATATTTCATTTAAAAAAGTTTGTCTGCGCGACATGGAACTGATTAATTATCAGGTTCTTGTTTTGGCAAAACAAGATTTTTGCATCTACTGTCTTTATTTTTATTCAGAATAATTCGGCTTCCGGCTTCGGAAGCTTTTTTAGCACTAAGCTTATCTCACCAAGAATTTCCAAATTATTAAGTCAAGTCATTAAGTATAAAGGAAGCCGTTTAGGTGAAAACTTAATAGTAGTCAATTTCTCGGTGAGGTGAGCTTACCGTCAAAAAAGCTTCCGAAACAGGAAGCGAGGATATTCAAAGTAAAGTTGAATAATGTGGATATAAATATCTGGTTTCGCAAGGTATGAGTCGGGTAATATCTTCTTTTTTTTACTTCATATGCCTAATGTTTTTGTCTGCTACATAGGCAACTTGTTCTTATCAAAATGTAATTTTAATGGTAATCATGACTTCGGGTAGTTAAGACTTTCGAACTAGCGCTATTATTGTCGTCATCACTCTTCACCCTAGTAATGCATAACTTTGTATAACGAAAATTTCTCAATTTGTGCACATGGTTTTTATGACCCTTGTTATTTGAATATTTACATTTAAGTAAAATCCTCCCCCTTTTAATGTCCTTGCTGATTGTGTTTTTATCTTCGTAGACTTTCACCTCACAACATTTTCTGGAATGACGTTTAATATTCTTGAATACAGCACGTTTTGTAAATACAGTTGTACTTTTATCGAGGAATTGCACGATATGTTTATGACAACCCTCGAACAGAGGTAGTAACTTATTTGAAATGTTCCAGTTCCTGGTTTAAATTGCTGTAAAGCAAATGCAATTTAATGCAAGCGGTGTAATTGCGAAAGAGCAAAATAAGACTACTGCAATTGTGCTCTATTCTATCCATTATTACTATTAAACGTAAACAATTTTACAAACATATACATGCTTTCTTTTTTTAATTCTAGACATTTGCTGTAAAACGAAGTCTGGAATGCATCTGAATTTTAAGAATTGCATAAAAGCATATAAAAATTAACTATAATGACAAAATTTAACTAAATAGATACTTTTGATGTACTTACTTTGTGTTGTCTGTCTCCCTATCAACTGAACCCACCATGAAGCATTTGGTTTTCTAAAAATTCAATCGTATGTACATTAATCCAGGGTGATTTTAATATGGGTTCTCTATGAAGGTACCTTCTATACGCACTTAGTATTCATTTTGTCGAATTTGTTAATGTAAATGTTGCTACAATTCGCATACTATCCACGCATCTAGTATCATAATTTTGTTCTATTTCGCATTTTTTAAATCATATTCACGAAGTAGAGGTGTTCAAGTTAGCGCCGTTCACGCATAAAATTGCTAAATTGATTATGATTTAGGCTTAAGGTGCTTGAAATTTTGGCGTTGGTTCTTATTACTAAGTAGTACATAAGCATTATTTTTTAAATTAATTACTCTGTTGTTGATGGCTATTTCGTATACTCCTAATAAAACTATCGCCGATTAACGCCGGGATTTCAAACTTAAGCGGTTGAAATGTTTTTTATCAATCTTTTAACATAATATAAGAATAGTTATGCTTTTATTAGTTTAAGGCACGAGAATACATTTCAGAAACTATTACCAAATTACCAGTAAGAAAGGTGGCTTATTACAAATATTTAAATGAAATATTTTATTACCGACTAGCAAATTACGATTTACAAAAGTCACAATTTTTCGACGAAAATCGAAATAGGCCTATTTTGTGCCTATATGTTCATTTACTTTGGTTTATCTGCAATGTTTATGTATGAAGCGCTGTTTCATGTAAAAAAAGCATGCTTCTTAATTTTGCTGGTCATTTTAATGTAATTTCTTGGCAACTTTTTTAATTACACCCAATAACCGGCATCCACAAGTCTGGTTGAAATGTACTGCCTTTGACTGCATATCTCTACAGCGTCTAGTAGTTCAACGCGCAGAGAAGGGCAACTCCGCGAGCTATCCAGTGCTTCTGAGGTAGATCGGACGGAATTTCAATGACGAACACAAAGTTTGTCGAGTGGCCTGTTGTTGACAGTGTGCCTGTTCGTAGAAGTGAATATTTAAAATAATATGCCTATTTATACTCATTTGTAAAAGGCATGACTGTAACGAAGGCTATACGCATCCGCTCATAACTACCACTTACGTATAGAGGCGAGATTGTCTATATGCATACTTTTTAGCACATATTATTCATAATATCAATTTTATACATACTATAACCCTTGATGGACATGAAAAAATCCAGAGATAAATGTATCAATAAACCAACTTTCATCGTGAAACTATGATAGTTTTTATACGTGACTTCGGTCACTTGGATTCTGACGAAGGCAAATGGAACGGTTGTTCAAAATATTAAGTAAATTCGAAAAATCTTTCCAAAGTATGTTCTTATTGAAAGGCCACCTAGAAGAAATATCTAATGTATTGTAAATTTAACAATAACTGATTGCGCGTGTTGTGGTAACAATTCTTTAAACCAACTTTGCGATGCTTGAAGTA
>JAQBSW010007665.1:0-39345 GCA_029291075.1 Eudiplozoon nipponicum | reverse complement strand
AACAATAATTGATTGCGCGGGTGGTGGTAACAATTCTTTAAATCAAGTTTGCGAGCTTGAAGTAAACACCAATCCCATTGTATTTAACCAGTCGTCGAACAACATAACAAAACTACCGCCAGCCGCAACGCACTGACGCGTTTCGACCTTCCATGATCATCATCAGAGTACGACGGCAAACTGACTATCGAGGATCAAACCGCATTGAATATATATGGAAATCAAATTTAGATATGCGGCTCTCACCTCTAGCAGTCTTGCATACATTGAACTTGACTGGAAATGTCGGCTGCACAATTTCTATGCAGTCACGAACATTAACTGTTTGCAGCTTTCGCCACATATACATATATAGGCAATACAATTTAAACAATAATTGATTGCGCGGGTGGTGGTAACAATTCTTTAAATCAAGTTTGCGAGCTTGAAGTAAACACCAATCCCATTGTATTTAACCAGTCGTCGAACAACATAACAAAACTACCGCCAGCCGCAACGCACTGACGCGTTTCGACCTTCCATGATCATCATCAGAGTACGACGGCAAACTGACTATCGAGGATCAAACCGCATTGAATATATATGGAAATCAAATTTAGATATGCGGCTCTCACCTCTAGCAGTCTCGCATACATTGAACTTGACTGGAAATGTCGGCTGCACAATTTCTATGCAGTCACGAACATTAACTGTTTGCAGCTTTCGCCACATATACATATATAGGCAATACAATTTAAACAATAATTGATTGCGCGGGTGGTGGTAACAATTCTTTAAATCAAGTTTGCGAGCTTGAAGTAAACACCAATCCCATTGTATTTAACCAGTCGTCGAACAACATAACAAAACTACCGCCAGCCGCAACGCACTGACGCGTTTCGACCTTCCATGATCATCATCAGAGTACGACGGCAAACTGACTATCGAGGATCAAACCGCATTGAATATATATGGAAATCAAATTTAGATATGCGGCTCTCACCTCTAGCAGTCTTGCATACATTGAACTTGACTGGAAATGTCGGCTGCACAATTTCTATGCAGTCACGAACATTAACTGTTTGCAGCTTTCGCCACATATACATATATAGGCAATACAATTTAAACAATAATTGATTGCGCGGGTGGTGGTAACAATTCTTTAAATCAAGTTTGCGAGCTTGAAGTAAACACCAATCCCATTGTATTTAACCAGTCGTCGAACAACATAACAAAACTACCGCCAGCCGCAACGCACTGACGCGTTTCGACCTTCCATGATCATCATCAGAGTACGACGGCAAACTGACTATCGAGGATCAAACCGCATTGAATATATATGGAAATCAAATTTAGATATGCGGCTCTCACCTCTAGCAGTCTTGCATACATTGAACTTGACTGGAAATGTCGGCTGCACAATTTCTATGCAGTCACGAACATTAACTGTTTGCAGCTTTCGCCACATATACATATATAGGCAATACAATTTAAACAATAATTGATTGCGCGGGTGGTGGTAACAATTCTTTAAATCAAGTTTGCGAGCTTGAAGTAAACACCAATCCCATTGTATTTAACCAGTCGTCGAACAACATAACAAAACTACCGCCAGCCGCAACGCACTGACGCGTTTCGACCTTCCATGATCATCATCAGAGTACGACGGCAAACTGACTATCGAGGATCAAACCGCATTGAATATATATGGAAATCAAATTTAGATATGCGGCTCTCACCTCTAGCAGTCTCGCATACATTGAACTTGACTGGAAATGTCGGCTGCACAATTTCTATGCAGTCACGAACATTAACTGTTTGCAGCTTTCGCCACATATACATATATAGGCAATACAATTTAACAATAATTGATTGCGCGGGTGGTGGTAACAATTCTTTAAATCAAGTTTGCGAGCTTGAAGTAAACACCAATCCCATTGTATTTAACCAGTCGTCGAACAACATAACAAAACTACCGCCAGCCGCAACGCACTGACGCGTTTCGACCTTCCATGATCATCATCAGAGTACGACGGCAAACTGACTATCGAGGATCAAACCGCATTGAATATATATGGAAATCAAATTTAGATATGCGGCTCTCACCTCTAGCAGTCTCGCATACATTGAACTTGACTGGAAATGTCGGCTGCACAATTTCTATGCAGTCACGAACATTAACTGTTTGCAGCTTTCGCCACATATACATATATAGGCAATACAATTTAAACAATAATTGATTGCGCGGGTGGTGGTAACAATTCTTTAAATCAAGTTTGCGAGCTTGAAGTAAACACCAATCCCATTGTATTTAACCAGTCGTCGAACAACATAACAAAACTACCGCCAGCCGCAACGCACTGACGCGTTTCGACCTTCCATGATCATCATCAGAGTACGACGGCAAACTGACTATCGAGGATCAAACCGCATTGAATATATATGGAAATCAAATTTAGATATGCGGCTCTCACCTCTAGCAGTCTCGCATACATTGAACTTGACTGGAAATGTCGGCTGCACAATTTCTATGCAGTCACGAACATTAACTGTTTGCAGCTTTCGCCACATATACATATATAGGCAATACAATTTAAACAATAATTGATTGCGCGGGTGGTGGTAACAATTCTTTAAATCAAGTTTGCGAGCTTGAAGTAAACACCAATCCCATTGTATTTAACCAGTCGTCGAACAACATAACAAAACTACCGCCAGCCGCAACGCACTGACGCGTTTCGACCTTCCATGATCATCATCAGAGTACGACGGCAAACTGACTATCGAGGATCAAACCGCATTGAATATATATGGAAATCAAATTTAGATATGCGGCTCTCACCTCTAGCAGTCTTGCATACATTGAACTTGACTGGAAATGTCGGCTGCACAATTTCTATGCAGTCACGAACATTAACTGTTTGCAGCTTTCGCCACATATACATATATAGGCAATACAATTTAACAATAATTGATTGCGCGGGTGGTGGTAACAATTCTTTAAATCAAGTTTGCGAGCTTGAAGTAAACACCAATCCCATTGTATTTAACCAGTCGTCGAACAACATAACAAAACTACCGCCAGCCGCAACGCACTGACGCGTTTCGACCTTCCATGATCATCATCAGAGTACGACGGCAAACTGACTATCGAGGATCAAACCGCATTGAATATATATGGAAATCAAATTTAGATATGCGGCTCTCACCTCTAGCAGTCTCGCATACATTGAACTTGACTGGAAATGTCGGCTGCACAATTTCTATGCAGTCACGAACATTAACTGTTTGCAGCTTTCGCCACATATACATATATAGGCAATACAATTTAAACAATAATTGATTGCGCGGGTGGTGGTAACAATTCTTTAAATCAAGTTTGCGAGCTTGAAGTAAACACCAATCCCATTGTATTTAACCAGTCGTCGAACAACATAACAAAACTACCGCCAGCCGCAACGCACTGACGCGTTTCGACCTTCCATGATCATCATCAGAGTACGACGGCAAACTGACTATCGAGGATCAAACCGCATTGAATATATATGGAAATCAAATTTAGATATGCGGCTCTCACCTCTAGCAGTCTTGCATACATTGAACTTGACTGGAAATGTCGGCTGCACAATTTCTATGCAGTCACGAACATTAACTGTTTGCAGCTTTCGCCACATATACATATATAGGCAATACAATTTAAACAATAATTGATTGCGCGGGTGGTGGTAACAATTCTTTAAATCAAGTTTGCGAGCTTGAAGTAAACACCAATCCCATTGTATTTAACCAGTCATCGAACAACATAACAAAACTACCGCCAGCTGCAACGCACTGACGCGTTTCGACCTTCCATGATCATCATCAGAGTACGACGGCAAACTGACTATCGAGGATCAAACCGCATTGAATATATATGGAAATCAAATTTAGATATGCGGCTCTCACCTCTAGCAGTCTCGCATACATTGAACTTGACTGGAAATGTCGGCTGCACAATTTCTATGCAGTCACGAACATTAACTGTTTGCAGCTTTCGCCACATATACATATATAGGCAATACAATCTAAACAATAATTGATTGCGCGGGTGGTGGTAACAATTCTTTAAATCAAGTATGCGAGCTTGAAGTAAACACCAATCCCATTGTATTTAACCAGTCGTCGAACAACATAACAAAACTACCGCCAGCCGCAACGCACTGACGCGTTTCGACCTTCCATGATCATCATCAGAGTACGACGGCAAACTGACTATCGAGGATCAAACCGCATTGAATATATATGGAAATCAAATTTAGATATGCGGCTCTCACCTCTAGCAGTCTCGCATACATTGAACTTGACTGGAAATGTCGGCTGCACAATTTCTATGCAGTCACGAACATTAACTGTTTGCAGCTTTCGCCACATATACATATATAGGCAATACAATTTAAACAATAATTGATTGCGCGGGTGGTGGTAACAATTCTTTAAATCAAGTTTGCGTGCTTGAAGTAAACACCAATCCCATTGTATTTAACCAGTCATCGAACAACATAACAAAACTACCGCCAGCTGCAACGCACTGACGCGTTTCGACCTTCCATGATCATCATCAGAGTACGACGGCAAACTGACTATCGAGGATCAAACCGCATTGAATATATATGGAAATCAAATTTAGATATGCGGCTCTCACCTCTAGCAGTCTCGCATACATTGAACTTGACTGGAAATGTCGGCTGCACAATTTCTATGCAGTCACGAACATTAACTGTTTGCAGCTTTCGCCACATATACATATATAGGCAATACAATTTAAACAATAATTGATTGCGCGGGTGGTGGTAACAATTCTTTAAATCAAGTTTGCGAGCTTGAAGTAAACACCAATCCCATTGTATTTAACCAGTCGTCGAACAACATAACAAAACTACCGCCAGCCGCAACGCACTGACGCGTTTCGACCTTCCATGATCATCATCAGAGTACGACGGCAAACTGACTTTCGAGGATCAAACCGCATTCAATATATGGAAATCAAATTTAGATATGCGGCTCTCACCTCTAGCAGTCTCGCATACATTGAACTTGACTGGAAATGTCGGCTGCACAATTTCTATGCAATCACGAACATTAACTGTTTGCAGCTTTCGCCACATATACATATATAGGCAATACAATTTAAACAATAATTGATTGCGCGGGTGGTGGTAACAATTCTTTAAATCAAGTTTGCGTGCTTGAAGTAAACACCAATCCCATTGTATTTAACCAGTCATCGAACAACATAACAAAACTACCGCCAGCTGCAACGCACTGACGCGTTTCGACCTTCCATGATCATCATCAGAGTACGACGGCAAACTGACTATCGAGGATCAAACCGCATTGAATATATATGGAAATCAAATTTAGATATGCGGCTCTCACCTCTAGCAGTCTCGCATACATTGAACTTGACTGGAAATGTCGGCTGCACAATTTCTATGCAGTCACGAACATTAACTGTTTGCAGCTTTCGCCACATATACATATATAGGCAATACAATTTAACAATAATTGATTGCGCGGGTGGTGGTAACAATTCTTTAAATCAAGTTTGCGAGCTTGAAGTAAACACCAATCCCATTGTATTTAACCAGTCGTCGAACAACATAACAAAACTACCGCCAGCCGCAACGCACTGACGCGTTTCGACCTTCCATGATCATCATCAGAGTACGACGGCAAACTGACTATCGAGGATCAAATCGCATTGAATATATATGGAAATCAAATTTAGATATGCGGCTCTCACCTCTAGCAGTCTTGCATACATTGAACTTGACTGGAAATGTCGGCTGCACAATTTCTATGCAGTCACGAACATTAACTGTTTGCAGCTTTCGCCACATATACATATATAGGAAATACAATTTAAACAATAATTGATTGCGCTTGTGGTGTTAACAATTCTTTAAATCAAGTTTGCGAGCTTGAAGTTAACACCAATCACATTGTATTTAACCAGTCGTCGAACAACATAACAAAACTACCTCCAGCCGCAACGCACTGACGCGTTTCGACCTTCCATTATCATCATCAGAGTACGACGGCAAACTGACTTTCGAGGATCAAACCGCATTCAATATATGGAAATCAAATTTAGATATGCGTCTCTCACCTCTAGCAGTCTCGCATACATTGAACTTGACTGGAAATGTCGGCTGCACAATTTCTATGCAATCACGAACATTAACCGTTTGCAGCTTTCGCCACATATACATATATAGGCAATACAATTAAACAATAATTGATTGCGCGGGTGGTGGTAACAATTCTTTAAATCAAGTTTGCGAGCTTGAAGTAAACACCAATCCCATTGTTTTTAACCAATCGTCGAACAACATAACAAAACTATCGTCAGCCGCAACGCACTGACGCGTTTCGACCTTCCATGATCATCAGAGTACGACGGCAAATTGGCTTTCAAGGATCAAACTGCATTCAATATATGGAAATCAAATTTAGATATGCGGCTCTCACCTCTAGCAGTCTCGCATACATTGAACTTGACTGGAAACGTCGGCTACACAATTTCTATGCAGTCACGAACATTAACTGTTTGCAGCTTTCGCCACATATACATATATGGGTAATACAATTTAAACGAGAAATTGATTGCGAATTGGTGGTAACATTATTTAAATCAAGTTTGCGGCTTGAAGTAAACACCAATCCCATTGTATTTAACCAGTCGTCGAACAACATAACAAAACTATCGCCAGCCGCAATGCACTGACGCGTTTCGACCTTCCATGATCATCATCAGAGTACGACGGCAAACTGACTACCGAAGATCAAATCGCATTGAATATATATGGAAATCAAATTTAGATATGTGGCTCTCACCTCTAGCAGTCTCGCATACATTTAACTTGACTGGAAATGTCGGCTGCACAATTTCTATGCAGTCACGAACATTAACTGTTTGCAGCTTCGCCACATATACATATATAGGCAATACAATTTAAACAATAATTGATTGCGCGGGTGGTGGAAACAATTCTTTAAATCAAGTTTGCGAGCTTGAAGTTAACACCAATCCCATTGTATTTAACCAGTCGTCGAACAACATAACAAAACTACCGCCAGCTGCAACGCACTGACGCGTTTCGACCTTCCATTATCATCATCAGAGTACGACGGCAAACTGACTATCGAGGATCAAACCGCATTGAATATATATGGAAATCAAATTTAGATATGCGTCTCTCACCTCTAGCAGTCTCGCATACATTGAACTTGACTGGAAATGTCGGCTGCACAATTTCTATGCAATCACGAACATTAACTGTTTGCAGCTTTCGCCATATATACATATATAGGCAATACAATCTAAACAATATTTGATTGCGCTGGTGGTGGTAGCAATTCTTTAAATCAAGTATGCGAGCTTGAAGTAAACACCAATCCCATTGTATTTAACCAGTCGTCGAACAACATAACATAACTACCACCAGCGCAACGCACTGACGCGTTTCGACCTTCCACGATCATCATCAGAGTACGACGGCAAACTGACTATCGAGGATCAAACCGCATTGAATATATGGAAATCAAATTTAGATATGCGGCTCTCACCTCTAGCAGTCTCGCATACATTGAACTTGACTGGAAATGTCGGCTGCACAATTTCTATGCAATCACGAACATTAATTGTTTGCAGCTTTCGCCACATATACATATATAGACAATACAATTTAACAATAATTGATTGCGCGGGTGGTGGTGACAATGCTTTAAATCAAGTTTGCGAGCTTGAAGTAAACACCGACCCCATTGTATTTAACCAGTCTTCGAACAACATAACAAAACTACCGCCAGCTGTTACGCACTGACGCGTTTCGACCTTCCATGATCATCATCAGAGTACGACGGCAAACTGACTTTCGAGGATCAAACCGCATTCAATATATGGAAATCAAATTTAGATATACGGCTCTCACCTCTAGCAGTCTCGCATACATTGAACTTGACTGGAAATGTCGGCTGCACAATTTCTATGCATTCACGAACATTAACTGTTTGCAGCTTTCGCCACATATACATATATAGGCAATACAATTTAAACAACAATTGATTGCGCGGGTGGTGGTAACAATTCTTTAAATCAAGTTTGCGTGCTTGAAGTAAACACCAATCCCATTGTATTTAACCAGTCATCGAACAACATAACAAAACTACCGCCAGTTGCATGCACTGACGCGTTTCGACCTTCCATGATCATCATCAGAGTACGACGGCAAACTGACTATCGAGAATCAAACCGCATTTAATACATATGGAAATCAAATTTAGATATGCGGCTCTCACCTCTAGCAGTCTTGCATACATTGAACTTGACTGGAAATGTCGGCTGCACAATTTCTATGCAGTCACGAACATAAACTGTTTGTAGCTTTCGCCACATATACATATATAGTCAATACAATTTATCAATAATTGTTTGCGCGGGTGGTGGTAACAATTCTTTAAATCAAGTTTGCGAGCTTGAAGTAAACACCAATCCCATTGTATTTAACCAGGCGTCGAACAACATAACAAAACTACCGCCAGCTGCAACGCACTGACGCGTTTCGACCTTCCATGATCATCATCAGAGTACGACGGCAAACCGACTATCGAGGATCAAACCGCATTGAATATATATGGAAATCAAATTTAGATATGCGGTTCTCACCCCTAGCAGTCTTGCATAGATTGAACTTGATTGGAAATGTCGGCTGCACAATTTCTATGCAGTCACGAACATTAACTGTTTGCAGCTTTCGCCACATATATATATAAAGGCAATACAATTTAAACAATAATTGATTGCGCGGGTGGTGGTAACAATTCTTTAAATCAAGTATGCGAGCTTGAAGTAAACACCAATCCCATTGTATTTCACCAGTCGTCGATCAACATAACAAAACTATCGCCAGCCGCAACGCACTGACGCGTTTCGACCTTCCATGATCATCGTCAGAGTACGACGGCAAACTGACGTTCGAGGATCAAACCGTATTCAATATATGTAAATCAAATTTAGATATGCGGCTCTCACCTCTAGCAGTCTCGCATACATTGAACTTGACTGGAAATGTCGGCTGCACAATTTCTATGCAATCACGAACATTAACTGTTTGCAGCTTTCGCCATATATACATATATAGGCAATACAATCTAAACAATAATTGATTGCGCGGGTGGTGGTAGCAATTCTTTAAATCAAGTATGCGAGCTTGAAGTAAACACCAATCCCATTGTATTTAACCAGTCGTCGAACAACATAACAAAACTATCGCCAGGCGCAACGCACTGACGCGTTTCGAACTTCCATGATCATCGTCAGAGTACGACGGCAAATTGACTTTCAAGGATCAAACCGCATTCAATATATGGAAATCAAATTTAGATATGCGGCTCTCACCTCTAGCAGTCTCGTATACATTGAACTTGACTGGAAATGTCGGCTGCACAATTTCTATGCAGTCACGAACATTAACTGTTTGCAGCTTTCGCCACATATACATATATATAGGCAATACAATTTAAACAATAATTGATTGCGCGGGTGGTGGTAACAATTCTTTAAATTGTATTGCAAGACTGCTAGAGGTGAGAACCACATATCTAAATTTGATTTCCATATATATTCAATGCGGTTTGATCCTCGATAGTCAGTTTGCCGTCGTACTCTGATGATGATCATGGAAGGTCGAAACGCGCCAGTGCGTTGCGGCTGGCGGTAGTTTTGTTATGTTGTTCGACGACTGGTTAAATACAATGGGATTGGTGTTTACTTCAAGCTCGCAAACGTGATTTAAAGAAATGTTGGTATCAGTTACTAATACAATAGCCATGCTCTTCGTATCCTTTACAGACTTGGTATATATATTATATAGTGTGAGTTAGCATTGAAGTCGTATTGTCGTTGATGTTAGATTATGTTAGCTTCACTATTACAGGTTTACACATTCGTCTAGGAGATTGTACCGTCCTATTATTCCACATTTTTCTACCAAATATATAGTGGTTAAAGGGCGTAATACCGGCTCCTACTGATGAGTCGCCTGTATGCATGAAACAAATGTGCATGAGATTATACTTTCCGTTCATGCTGCCTTTGGTTTATCCTTCTGGTCATATTTGAACTAATTTGTTCATACGTGCGCAACACCTAACACATAATAACATCAGATCACGTCCGATTCGTTCTAGAGAGGATACCGTCAAACACGTTTTCTTAAACTTAACACTTTTGGGTGACCTACCGGCCACAAAAATTGCACTGAGGATAAATCGAATCACCGAGGAGAATTTTCTCAGTGCAAAATTTAAAATCGAATTCATCACACAAAGAATCATGTGGGTTGGACGTTGAGGACAAATTGTCAATTCTTTTGAAATCGTAAATTGTCTGCAAATTCTCATGTATTTGTTGTAGCACATATATTGGCCGTACGAAGGACCAAGTGGTCAGCAGAACTTATCAACATTTACCGCAGAAGTTTATTAAAAACGTCAGGCAAATCAGCTATCTCTGATCACATAATTCAAACTGGGCACACAGACAATTTGAGGAATTTCTCATTTCTACACAAAGTAATGTACGAAAAACTATTATACATAATAAGTTTTTTTTATAGAAAATAACTGAAAACCGACCTAAGCATTCAAAAGTTTCACCAACATAATATTTTAGTTGACTGGCCACGAATCGCACAACCCAGGATGTATGTATCAAATTTGTTTTCTTTTTCTAATAAAAAATATACTTTTAATATATATATATATATATATATATATATATATATATATATATATATATATATATATACTATAAAGAATATGAACTTGCTGATTTTGTAAAATGACTAAGAATTACAGAATAAGAGAACAAAATACATTCTTAATTCTTGCAACGCCAGTAAAACTCTGGAACGCTAGACTAGAGTGGCAACAGTTTTTACACTTTCATGGTGTCCAAGACATCATTAAATTTAATGCATAATTTTTAAATTATTCTGCTTATAAGGGGCTAAATTATGTACATCTATGTGTATTGCAAGGCGTACATAATAACAAAGAAGTAAAACATAACTACGAAGATTTAATAATGTATACAGGAACGAAAAGTATTCTTATTGGCGTGTGCAATTTTTGCTATGACAGCTGATTGCTAGGAGGTGGCAATGCGGCTAAAATCCACTTTAAATTTTGTACAGTAATTCTGGACAATTGGACGGTACCATTTTATATACTTCTGCGTATATAAGAAAAAGTAGAGAGAAACTCAAATAAGACAACTTACAGAATGCCTACAAATCATATTCTCCAAATCTAATGCATATCTAAGCTTTGCGGGGTACCAACTCGATTATTATGGAGAAAGGCTTAATATCACAGAGAAGGAAAGCTAAACCCATTCTAAGGATTCGCTGGCTCACAAAAGTTCTCCGAATTTTGGCTTCATCGGCATCAGTTATATACAATTTTTTAACTTTCGTGATAGTACAAAGAGGCACAAAAGATTTATATTATCATGTTTTTAAAAGAATAACATTTGCATATTTATGCGCAATGTATGACGTACGTAGTGATCTGTAAGTCGAATGAGAGCACAACTATTGGGTAAAGCAAGAATCAGCGAAAATGGATTGCTGTGTACATCTGCGCTGCGCGCTTTGGCGACTCATCTGTGGGAACAGACACTACACTCAAAACTCAGTATATATTTCAGTAATTGTTGGATAAATGGAGATAACAAAATTGCTATTCTCACGCGTATGAGAGAATAATCTGGTTAAAATCCAACTAGGTGATTCACAACGCAAATACAAAAAATACGCACTATATATATATATATATATATATATATATATATATATATTTAGCACCAAAACTTTGAAGAATACCAATTGAACAATTTTTTAGAAAGACTTAATTTTGGTGAAAATGAAATTAACAATTAAAAAGAACAATTTACTCTTTATCGAAAGCTCCTATTCTCTGATTTGAGTCGACATCAGTTCAACAAGCTTTCCGTTTTTAACGTAGCATCCAATAAAGTTAGGCCTCCGATTAGACATTTTATCTGTCGTTAAATACGCCAAAATTTTCAGAGACGCTGACGGCTAGTTTTACAAACAGGCAAAATGTACAAGTTTCAGGCGCACGCACACAAACAGTCTCTCACCCCACACTTCAGAAAATTGTAAACCAAAGAATTTTTGTTTGATTTTCATACATTTTATAAACATATGTATAATTAATCGGACATTGGTTGCGCGGGAGGTGATCACAATTACTAAAATCAAGGTTGCGATCTTCATCTAAACAATTTTTGTCAGTATAAATTGAAAGACAACTCATCCGGGTTCGAGCCCTATCCACGTCAAATTCTGGACAGTACGTGATGAGTTCTCAATAACGACGAAACCAGTCTACTGGATGAATTTAACAATAATTGATTGCGCGGGTGGTGCTAACAATTCTTTAAATCAAGTTTGCGAGCTTGAAGTAAACACTAATCCCATTAGAGCACTGAGTCGTCGAATAATCAAGCAAACTACCGCCAGCCTCAACGCACTAACGCGTTTCGACCTTCCATGATCATCATCAGAGTACGACGGCAAACTGACTATCGAGGATCAAACCGCAATGTATATATAGGGACGTCAAATTATTATTGTTATTATTAAATTTTATTGCCTATATATGTATATGTGGCGAAAGCTGCAAACGGTTAATGTTCGTGACTGCATAGAAATTGTGCAGCCGACATTTCCAGTCAAGTTCAATGTATGCGAGACTGCTAGAGGTGAGAGCAGCATATTTAAATTTGATTTCCATATATATTCACTGCGGTTTGATCCTCGATAGTCAGTTTGCCGTCGTACTCTGATAATGATCATGGAAGATCGAAACGCGCCAGTGCGTTGCGGCTGGCGGTAGTTTTGTTATGTTGTTCGACGACTGGTTATATACTGGATGAATTTCCTTATCTGCACTATACAATTCTTAGTTTATACTGACATATGTAGGTAATTAATGGGTCAGGTGCTTATATCTAAATCGCAACCTTGATTATAATAATTCATCCAGTTTGACCGATTTCGTCCTTATTGATAACTCATCACGTATTGTACAGAATTTGTCGCGGACATGACTCGAACCTGGTCACTTCTGCTTCTGAATCTGGTGCTCTAACCACTGAGTCACTCTGACGCAAACTAGAAATAAATCGCACTTATATAATAACTAATGTTTGTTGGTTAGCCATTCCTTTCTGTGGAGCTTATGTGGCATCCCTTTAGACCCAAAGTTCCAAATAACTATCTCCAATCTTTCCTTATAGAACAGAAACCACTCCGCATGGAGAAGTGGCATTTAATTGAACATCTATATAATTCGTCCAATAAGAATGAAACCGGTTTACTGGATGAATTGCTTTTTCTAAGCTATACAAACCGTAGTTTCTACTAAAAAATGTATGTAAATAATAGGACAGGTGTTTGTACCAAGATCGCTACATAGATTATAATAATTTATGAATTGAATTGATTCAAGTTTGCCGGAAGGTCATAAGCACCAGTTATGTTATTAACCAGCTAACAAACTGCAAGTTAGACTTAAATTAATTTTTAACACTAATACGCTGATAATTTATTTCATTAATTAGCATTAATGTGAGGTAAGCTGGAACAAAGTTAACATCGTGACTCGATGAAAATTGTGTATCTGACACTCCTGTCGTATAAAATATACGCGCTTAACTTGCGTGAGAGCTACACCTCTACCTGTCAAAGCATGTTGCATACTTTGACGTTTAATCCGCGTAAATCAGTTTTTCTTATGTTTTGATGATGACCGAAGGAAGTTTAAACGCTTGAACGTACATAACTGGTGTCAATTTTGCAGAGGTTTTCGAAAGTTAAATTTGATTGTTATTTAATCCAATTTAGAAATGCTGACGTAAATCATTTTAACCCTACTTACGTAATTAACGCTGGTTTTGTTTATTAACTTCTATAAATTATATGAAAGCTGGAAAAAGATGACCTCGACTATAGAGAAAGTATGCAGTTGGCATACAAAACAACTAATAGGTATTTATATAGTATCAATTGCAGAGAAATTATATATATATATATATATTTATATTTATTAATTTGAATGCTACGTCTGGAGAACATACGTGCGATGTTTCGATGATGTTTTGCGCAATTGCAGACGTGTATTCACCATTTGATTTAAAACAGGCGTTTAAGTTACAATGTCCTCTCATTCGAGTAATTAACCGTCTGGTCGATCGGCCTACGTAAGTTGATCGAAAACTTGCGCATGTATATTGATAAATAATATTTGATATCGACATTAACGGCTGTTTCTCTTTGATTGCTGGTAAAGGCAAGTGTGTTACCATAAATAACACTCGTAGTTTGGCTGCATTAAATGTGCGTGTTAATGCTGCTTCAACTTTCTTTTGTACGTACGCAAAACGCGGCATTGGAAAATATGAAGCTGGCACTCCGCAATCGAATTTCAAAAAATATTAATGGAAACGTTATGTTTTTTCAATCCTAAAGATTTATTTAAACATTCTCACCTAGAAAAGTAACTGTATAAGCATTATAGTTTGTGGTGAAACTCGAAAGTCATTTTAGAAATCGTAAAACATTATTAAAAAGTTACTTCTTTCACGACTTTGTACAGTTATTGATTGAAGAATAATTACCATTGCAGACTTTCTAGGTATGCTTCGAACACAACCATAGTTACGTCTTCCACATTTCCATATTACTAAATGCCATATTTTATCTGTTTTCCCCTGCATAGCTAACTTTTAAAGGTCAGCACACTAGATTATATTTTCACTCATGAGCCGTGCGTTAGCCCTAATAACGAATGAATTGTGCACATCCATATTGTAAGAGAAGAAGGATAGCAATCAACTCCATGATAATTATTGCTCGCCGGAAGCAGTGATGACATATTTGTATTGGGTAACAGCAGAGATTAAGTAATTAATCTATTAAGTGAATTAAATAATTGCCATTGTACTATAAAGTTTCTACTACGCAATTGGTTAACCAGAGAAATTTAATCCATACAGCCATGCGTCATTGGAACGTATTTGGAAAATTTAGTCTCTAAAAGACAAGTCGGGGGTCTTAACATGTTTTTACTCTTATCTTGCAACCAGTCAGTTGTAGCCACGAGTGACAATTTGCGGAGCAGTTGATTTACTTATCACTATTGTGTTAACATGGATGAGGGTCATCATCTTCCAGCGGGATAACTCATCGAGATTTCACGTGTCTCTCTGAAACACCATTAAGTCATCTACCAATTATTTACTGTCATCTTACATATTTTATAATAGTATGTCGCAATTACCTTTATGTTTCGAAACTAGAAAACAGTTTTGAATATCGTCATAACTGATCACCACCAGACTCTCATGTATGTCAGGCAAGGAATTGGCCAGAGTAAGGCCTGAGAGTCTCACTACCATAACCCATGAAAAGTATAGACATCTATATTGATTGGATTACTAGGCAGCTAGGTTTAGCTTTAATCCCTCAGACGGTAGTTTTGTACCATTGACGAATCCATCTGGCACATTTACAAATTGTCTTCCTAGGCAGATTCTATTATACTGAGCAGGATTCCCATAGTAATTACCAATTTCACTTCACTGGCTAGTACTAGCTTACTTGCAGTCCTGGTTACTATTGAATGGAACCATGGTCAAGAAGATAGATTGGCGTTCAGTGAAAGATGCTCTGAAGTATGAGTATTATTAACATCAGCTTCAATCATTTAGGTCACGTGGTTGACCAATTATCAAAAGCACAACTTTAGTTTCAATTCCTTCCTTTAAAGCAATGCACTAAGCGTTATGAAAATAAAAATGATAAATTGAAGGTTACTTATTCACACAATCAAAGAATGTGTCGTACTTTTAAGGCAGAAGTGGGGAACACATTTCATGTTTGAAATACATACTTACGTGAGAATAAAAAACAGATTTCATTAAAATTTTGGTTAATAGTGCATAAAAATCATTCGCATAGTAATTCAATGATAGTAATTTTAATGAGATATTGGATATGAACATTCAAAAGACTATCCTCGCAATTCATAAATAGACGAAAGACCTTCTAAGGTTAAAATATGAATGGGAAAAATTATTATTCTCAAATTCGATAAAACGGATGTATTCTTAAGCAATGTATAGAATTTGTTAAAAGTTATGTACCCAAATACGGTTCATTTATAATACACCTGAACTAGTCTAAATTCAACGTACAAAACAAAATCTAATACAAGTTGTCAATATTCATGTCGTTAAACACTTTACAAAAAGTCTTTTTACGCATGGAGCGCCAATTTTCTGAAGCAAATATTGAGAGGATATGTTTTGAATTTCATTATCAGCATCCCCTTCATCATCAATATCATCATCACCGTCACAGTCATCTTTATCATCGTAATTGTCATCATCATCATCCACTACACCCCCATCATTATTATTATTATCATCATTAACAACAACATCATAAACGTTCTCAACAGCATCGAAATCATCATCCTCATTGTCATCGTAGTCGTCTTTATCAGCATCATCATTATCATCGTCACGATAATAATCATCACCATCATTAGTAGCATGATTGTCATATACATAATCACCATCATCATAATTAACATCAGTAACATCATCGGAATCATCAACTTCGTCATCATCATCATCATCATCATCATCATGAACAACGTTATTTTGCCATATATATATAGGTAATATAATTAAACAATCATTAATTGCGCAGGTGGTGGCAAAAATTCTTTTAATCAAGTTTGTGAGCTTCAATTAAATACCAATCCCATTAAATATGCTTCAACATCCTTCCGTGTTGGTCAGGAAACGGGATCTGCTTTAAATTGGATGTTTAAGTAAACTCCTTTAACTTCTGCTTGGACCTTTATCTTTTTAACAAAATGGAAAGTGTTTCTGGAGAAATTCAAAAAAGTTGTCAACGAAACTCGTGTTACTTATTCATTTTTGAAACCGTACATTGGTTGTACTTTTCGGAAAACAGTGTAGAATGAATCAGAGCGGCTTAAAGGTTAGAGTCATAAACTCACTGTCCACAGCAATTTCTGGACAGTACTTGAAGGGTCCCCAATAAGGTCATAACCGGTCTACTGGGAAATTACCTTTTCTAAACTATACAATGCTTAATTTTTACCGGCAAATGTTTATGTCATAAGTTTGGTGGCTATATAAATCTCGCAAACTTGATTTAAATAGTTGTTAGAACCGTCCGCGGAATCAGTGTTCGTTCAATAGTGATAAACGTCTAAGTTCTTCAACTTTATCCATATAAGTTTCGCTAAAAGCACGGTACGTGTCTATACACAGCGGACACGACCTTTTATCGACCTTTTAGCTGTTTTGCAACTCATATTCCTCTCGTAACTAATATTGCCGAAAAAATTAATAAAGCTAAAAAGGTAGCTAAATCTGTCAACAACTGCTAAATTCTCATCTTGAAGCCGCAATCATAAAGAAACTGACGGGTAATAAATACTGTAGCAGTCATAACGAAAAACGGAATGACGACTGCCAATCTATCGAAGGCAGAATCTCGAATGTCGGATAGTAAAACTATGATTCTTACAAAGTCATGGTGGACTAATCGACGGATTCAGAGATTATAAATGGGAACTCTTGTTATTTAAACTAAATATACCAGTTTTAGCCTCAGTATTTAATTTTCATGTGATTGAAACACTCAATAATGACGCATGCACATCCAATTTTATGTAGACTCTGTTTTTATAAAGCGTATTATATTACATGTGCAAATAAATTTATATATTTAGCTTCATTCATGTTGGTCATTTGTGTATTTTTTACCAATCGAACCAAACGAAAACAGCCATTGCTACAGTGTATCTTAGATTTCAAGAAACCTACCAACTCAACTATGGCTTAACATATGATGTAGGGTTTTCCAGCAGCTTCCGGAACTGTCAGCGAAACTCGAGCTATGTTTCTCATTCTGGTCTTCTGATAAGTTATTTTACTTTCTTATTTGTAGCTACATTTTCTCAGCAGTAGCACTTCCTTAATCAGTTTTATTACTGTGCAAGTTTATTTGAACTAATTATATATCGATTCTTTTACTCTTTATTACTTGCTGACGGAAATTCCTCTATGAAGTAGTGAGCCATGTTCGAAGTTCGAAGCGTGTTGTTTCGCAACTATTCGCCACGCTCACGTTCGTTTACATTTATATAATACTATTCAGGTGAAGCATCGTGGTTAAAATTTATCTCCATTCAATTTGCAGTTTGTTAGACATAATTTACTTGATTTATTCTAAGCGAAGGATTATAATATATTGCGTATACATAAAAAAATGCGGAAACCCTTCTAGGTTGAAAGATGGTTTTCTACGTCAAATTAGCAAGACATATAATCACCGGTAATCTTTTAATTCGTTATCGATGTTTATCTCTAAATTTACTTTTCAAGCTTGACCTGAATTTTATGAATTTCTAGTTAGCGCATAATCATTTGGGAATTGTATTCATGAGCCAAAGCATGTGTTCAATTATTTGAAAATGAATATGAGTTTATTTAATTCGAGTACACGGACCACTATCTGACACTAATCTCATTTTTAAACCAGTCGCATAATATAGTAAAATTACCGTCACTATGCTTAATAACAATTCTAATAAAAATGTGTGTGTGTGTGTGTGTGTGTGTGCACAAAGTGTAGTTGTGTAGCTACAAATAATTGACTGCCTGGCTTAATCAGTGTAAAGTTATTCAGATGCCCAACCGACCAATTGACCGACTGCTAATCATTATCATGTAAAAATTATCGGCTTTGTCTAGGATGCCCACGGTTTAAACACTTGCCTATCTAGCTATTTTTTGCACATATTTTGTTATCTTATTGATTGAATTGCTTTAATCAAGGCTGCGACCTTGATACACACACCTGACCCATTATGTGATGAGTTCCCAATAAGGACAGAACCGATCTACCAGATGAATTGTCTTTGGTGCTAACAAGGTGGTAGAGCGGCGTAGAAACCAATTGGTAGTTTACTTACTTATATATGAAATTTCGTCGTACATGCCAAAATTGTAACTGCTTCAAATACATCGTTTATTGAATATGTATAAACCAATAAATGTTTAATCTTTCAATTCAATCACTACACCCGTTGCTTGGTGTCTTGTCATCTGCAATGCGGAAGCGGGAGTCATTCTAACCGGATTTGGTTACTGCTAACCTCCGCAGACGGCAATGAACCCACGGTATCGAGGATGAACTACAAGGACGATTCAGCTACAGGATGATGAAGCAATGTGTGGTGGTTCAAAAGTCGCTGCCCATTACAAATGGTTAAAGTAAGAAACCAATTTTAGGAGTGTTTAGATAACTGTGTTAACTCCTTGACGTTGTTATCTGAAACTGAAGGGCCAAACGCGCAATTTTCACGTCAATTACCATTCCGTAACTGTGCAAATAATCACTACAAATAAGCTGAACACAATATTATTCATAACCTGGCGTTATACTCTCCTGTTTTTCGAAAGCGTTTATTCGACCAAAATTTTGATATAATAATTTAAGTGATGTAAAATTAAACCCCGTCACTTTGAACATTTGCAATTAGTAAAAAATTCCGTTAAAATTAATTTTCAATATTAATTACCCGAATAGTTAAGAACAGATTTGCCGTAATTAACGCATCGATAGCCATATTTTCTTTCGCAATACGTGCTTCTTTATATAATTAATCATTTCATTCGCATAGGTAAAGCAGAAAGGTAAACTTTGTGAAATAAAACAGAAATATACATTTTGCAAGTTTCCCTAGGGAATCATTATGTAGGCGTATTCATTTTTAACGCAAAAATGTAGCAAATTCAAACTTTGAGAGAGAATAGGAGAAACTCTCCCACGAAATTAAACGTCTTTCATGAAAACTCAACTAGGATTGGCGTACATGCAAGAAATAATTGTATCTCAGCTGCATTGTGTATTGGCAATAGAAAATGAAACATAATTGGTAATTAGGTGGTCAACATCATTTACAGAATTTATACACACAAACAAAGAAATGTTAGCGATCAACGCTTTAAACGGCACAACTTGCGCTGTGACCGGGGAAACAAAATAAAACTAATCAAAAAAGAAACGCGAAAGACAACCTACTCAAGAAAAAAATGTGTACATGCAGTAGCCAACAAAGCGGCTACTTCTCGTGCAAGAAAAACAAGACCTCAAACATCACTATGTAAACCAATAATGATGACCACCTACAAGTAAAAATGCATCTGATGAAGATCTATGGTAATGTAGATCGAAATATTATGAAAAAAGAAAATTACTGGAACAATGAAAGCTGCGTTAGTCAAAACGCAGATCAGGTAATAGCAATTCTCTTCTTGCATAATCCTGGCTGATAATATATATATATATATATATATATATATATATATATATATATATATATATATATATATATATATATAAATACGTAGGCATTACTTGGAAAATAAATATTAAGTAAATTTAAATAAATTTCATTTTATTCACGGCCTTCTGAAATGGTGAAAGATAAATTGTGTCTAGTTTAAATAATAATAATTATTTGTCTTCAAGATGGGTTAATTATACACAAAATAAATAAACAAACTAAAATAGGCAATTCTAAATGTTACGTCACAGTTAAAAACACTTACTGCAATGATTCGGTCATTCCGTTTGATCTTGCCGGTACGTGCCATGTTCGCCACCAGCAATAACTTTACCCACGAAAAGTCCTTGTTTGTTTACTGGTTACACGAGTCACGCATGAATGTTGTGAAATTATCAGTGAACGATTTTAAAACAATAATAAATCAAGATTAACTTGCTGTATTAGTTTGTTCATAAAACTTGAGTTGAATTTTGGACCGCTGAAGGATACCGACGTATGTATCCAAAGTATTTCCATCAAAGGAAGTGACTGGGAGCAATCCTGTGTTGGTCACATCATAGACAAGGTAATTTTGCAATTCCCAGTTTCCTAAACCAACTATAATTCGTTTGACTAAATGGACATTGGTCTTTTTATCCTCTGATTAAATAAACTTTATTAAATCCAATTGAGCAAATTTTTAGTCCTGACGTGAATATGTTTCAATGAAAAATTGAATTTTGCACAAAAATCAATTATTACGAAACAAGTAGTCCAGGTATTGCACGAAAGAGAAATGAGACGATAGTTTTGCAAAAAGTATAATTCTTTAGAATAACGTAATCAATTAAATGCTGAAAAAGTACGAATAATCTGTAGAAAGCCATTTGAAATATTCAAACAATTTAGTTTGACTTTTACTGATTGGCTAGATGGGAAAACGCCTGTCCTTAGGCAGATTTTCAAGGCAGTAAACGTGATTGGCTATAATTCATCATTGTACGGAGAAAGATGTTTAGCAATTGGTTAACAGACTTATTTCTAGGCCAAACACTTGGGATAATAATTCTACCAGCGTTGAAACAGACATCAATATCCTTCTGCCACATCCGTTTATATATATAGCATAGGTATATATATATATATATGCTATATGAATTCGAATATATTTATTCATTTATTTTCTAAAGAATATGCGCCTATATAACGGCTAAACAGCATACACACATAGATCCTTATATATATATATATATATATATATATATATATATATATATATATATATATATTATAATTTTTGCATTATAGGCACAGCGTTAATTTTTTAAAGAGCTGATGATTCAGTAATGAAATAACGGTTTCTGCAATACAGGAAAATGCTTGTAGCGAAGAGAATGCATAGGTTGTAGAGGTATATTCTACACAGCAACCGCAGCATAATGCCATTGCCTATTCAAGTGAAGTTTTGACTTAAATTTGCTTCATTTGTTTCGTGAAATGCATCTGATGAAGATCTACGGTAAGGTAGATCGAAATATGAAAAAAGAAATTTACTGGAACAATGAAAGCTGCGTTAGTCAAAACGCAGATCAGGTAATTTCAATTAATCCAGGTGCGCAAAAACACAGTTCCTTCAACAAACTTAGATGGGATTGGTGCTTATTTTAAGCCCTCTAACTTGACACAACATCATCAGCCGCGCTATTAATTGATATTCAATCCAGTAAATGAATCGGTATTTAAAGAACCTATATTAAAAAGCGTGCCTACTCCTAATCTTCACTAAAACGAATGTACCGAAGTAAAATCGTGAAATTTTTAACTATTCCCATTTCTATTACTGGAATATAATAGAGGCGGAGGATTATCAAATCTGGTATATATGCCAATTTTTATGAGAAATCGGTTGAAGAGGCGATCAGTACAACTCACAAGGAGACAGTTCGTTTTGTCGTGCCACAATTCCTTACCTTAAAACCACTACAATTTCCATTTTATCTGATGATTTATTGCATTCACTGAGCAACATACGTCGGTAAAAGAAGGACAGCTATACAGCTAACAAAAGCATCTGTATCCAGTGCATTTTATCTATCGACTTCTGTTCTAAAACTGTTTTAAAACTTTGCATACTCACTTTAGGAAACACAGAACGTTTGGGTGAATTTTATTCAAAAAATTCCAGCAAAGTGGAAAATGAGTCAACCCTATGTGTAAAATATATATTTTGAATTTTTGCGCGGTACCAGCTTCATATTCGGCAATGCCGCGTTTTGCGTTTCACAAAGATCCGATTGATTACAATTTCCATTTCTGTGCCTGTTTTTGCTCTTTTGATCAGGCTGGGTGTGGATTCGTCTCTTTCTTCCGAAGGCTTCAACATCGTTCATACTAACCATTGGAAGTTCGGTTCTATCAAATTTTTGTTTAATAGCATCGTTTCATTGCGTTTTATCCAGCACCATCATCAGCACAATATCCAAAATAGCAGATTTTAGCAAATTTGGTAACCCCGTACCGAAACCGTTTTCTTTAAATATAAATTTTTTTGACTCACCAATAGTTTTAAACAAAGTATTTGTCACATTAACTAAACTCAGCATGCATGCATATGTCTAGCGCACATGAAAACCTTCGCTCAATGACTTTATCTATATATATATATATATATATATATATATATATATATATATATATATATATATATATATATCTTCATCTATCTACAATTAAGAGACCAATCCTTATAAATAATTGCAGCTATTTCAAATTCCCGGAAAAAAGGGACGAATACACGCCCAGCCTGATCGAAGGCAATACAGGCACAGAAAAGGAAATTGTAATCAATCGAGTCTTTGTGAAACTGTTGGTGCAAAGCTACAACTCGCGTACGCAAAAACGCGGCATTGCAGAACGCTATGTGTGTCATGCTAAAACTAACATACTGGAAGAAATGGGAGAGTTATTAACTTGCAATGACATAGTATATACACATTAGCTTAAAAACCTAGCGATAGTTAATAAATTACAAATCACGAATAAATTAGGTAGTATGCATTGTACAAAATATTAAAAACGAGCAACGTGCATTTGCTTGCAACAGACTAATCAAATATTTTGAAGGACTGCGGCTCAATGCCAACTCCTAATAAAAAAAATAGCCAGCACTCATGAAACGCATTTATCAATGGTATAACGGATTTCAAGCTAGCAAACTTGATTTACATAAATTTTTTCACCACCCGCGCAATCAGTGATTTTTTAATTGTATTACCTATATACATGCGACGAAAACTTTCGATTTTTAATATGCGTGATTGCATAAAAATGGTGAAGCCGACGTTTCCAGTCACGTACAACGTATGCAAGACTACTAGAGGTGAAAACCGAATAACTAATTTTTCTTTCCACATATATGTGTTAAGGTTTGATCCTTGCTAGTCAGTTTGCTTTTGTGCTCTGATTATGATCCTGGAAGGACGAATCGCGTCAGCACTTGTGACTAACGGTAGTTTTGCTATGTCGTTCGGCGACAGGTTAAATAAACTGTGATTGGTGTTTACTTGATGCTCGCAACCATGATTTAAAGAATTGTTACAAACACCAGCGCAATTAATAATAATTTAATTGTATAACTTATGTACATGTGGCGAAAGCTGCAAGAAGATAAAATTCGTGACTATATAGCAATTGTACAGCCGAGATTTCAAGTAAAGTACACTGTATGCAAGACTACTAGAGGTGAGAGCCGCATATCCAACTTTGCTTCCTCTATTTATGTATTACGGTTTGATCCTCGCTGTTTAGTTTGCCGTCGTTCGCTGATCATGATCTTGGAAGTTCGAAACACGTCAGCACGTGTGATTGGCGGTTGTTTTGCTATGTTGTTTAACTGGATAAATATAATGGGATTGGTGTTTATTTCAAGCCAGCAAACTTGATTTAAATAAACATTGAAGATTTCGTTCGTGCTGATTTCATTTCATCCTTCTGAAACAATTTGATATAACGTGATATTATGTTTGCCAAGTGTAATACCTAGGATATGGAGCACGTTATGACAAAATGAGTTTTATAGATGGGCCCTGAAAAACGAAATGTGACTTTGATGTTACGTCTTTCGAATTGCAGCCAACGTTAAACCTTTAACAAACAAAAGGATGCATAAACTTAGACACGTTTTTTTCTTTTGAATTAAATTTTCTCACAATGAGGAAAATTACAATTACTCTTCTGAAGAGTTTAGTCGCATAGAAAACATGGTGACTTAATAATTGAATTTAATTTTAAATCCCGTTTGGTTACTTACGAAGTCGAATTATTTGTCATATGTTCGGCTCAAGGGTTGTGCACTAATTAAAACTATATTAGTTTGACGTAAACCATTTACATCGAAAATAAGGGTTGGTTTAAATAATTTTTAAAAACTCATCTTCAATGGCAATAATTTGGGTTCGCAAAAATATGCAATACGCATCAAATGATAAACTGAATTTTTTTCCTTTGAGCGATATTCGTAGAATTATCCATATTTATCTTCCTATAATAAGGGTTGATGTGATTCAGGGATTTTTTCCAATCATACTATTTGTACCCGAATTTTGACGTAGCTTTTATATTCCTGGCAATGCATGTTTATATCTAAGTAGTTGAACAATAGGACAGAATGTAAATTTTTTAAAAACCATGGCGTAAATACATAAACTAATGTTGAACACAGCAAGACACAGGTAAATATTGCAAAATTATCTATTAATCAAATTAATAAACTGAAACTTGAAATTTTCTTGCTTAATGATAATATCACATCCATTGGACTATGCGAGGCGTTCCTTGGCAAGTAGCTAGTTTCGGGTTTAAACGCAATACTTGGACTTCGTCGGCTAACCAACAAATGATTTTTGGCTTCAGTTCTCGAATGTCTTTTATTCAGAAAACGCTGGCTATTTCAGTTAGCGATAAGGCTCTTATACGTCTTGGTGAAAACGATAGTGTAGGAGATGAATTTTAATTAAATAGATAATAAATGTACAAAAATAATGAATTTGTAGATAATGTAATATTTTATCATTTTAGTAAGAAAGAATATTCATAAGTTAATATATGAAAATAATAACTTTGACGCCAATACGCTCCGGAACATGATATTTCAGTGAAAATGTGAATTGGCGTAAACAAGTTCCCACCTCAAATGTGCTGCGCAGTATCGATTTTTCAATTAAATTTATGCTTCTACCTGCGATGAAATCATCTATTTCTACGACTACGTATGCTTTTTACGGTTAATGACAAAGATATCTACAACTAAAACTCCTTCCATGGGGCCATAATGCAGGCGTATAAAGTAAACGGCAAGTGCGTAAATTAAAAACGCACAAAATCAAATCCTAGCCGAAACTGGAGGTATAAATATTTCCAGCATTTGACATGACGTAAACCAGGTAACTTGTTGGCTAAGACAACTAATAAAAAGTGGCTGTTTGTGAAAGTGCAGTTAGACATTGCTCACTGTCATAATGAAGCTGTGTGACAGGATAGACCGTATTTATTTCTATTTATTTATTCATTTTTTTATTATTTATTATAGTTGTAACAGCGCGACTGGATCTAGCACTGACAGTTGTGTTTAATAAGTTGCCTAAGATAGATATACTATATTGTGATTAATTAATTATTATGAGTAACTAAATTATGAGACATGAGTTGCATGATATAGCAAACAGGAATTCACCCCTCAAGAAGATTGATCTTCAGTAGTCTGTTTTCGCTTATCCACACCGAAAAACACAATACCAACTAGTCAAGACTTAAATCGTTATTGACCGTATTATTTATGCTTCGCTGTGGACTATAAAGAACAGAGGGGTGTCTATGTATAATGGAGATCCAGCGTCATTCTGGATGAGCACTATCTGTCAATTGAATTAGATTCAGTTCTCCTTTTTATAGGTTGTCTATCCGTAATAGTGACGATAGAAAGAGCTGAATGTCTGGTTAAATCATTGCATATTCACGCAATCATAATCATGTAAATTCTATCGGCTTTACTTAGAACGTTCACGATTTTATTATCTGTCTATTTACCTTTTGCTATATCTATATATTTCGGTACGTATTGATTGGGATTACCTAGAATCTATTCTGTTACATTTTTCTGTGTGCTAATGAGTTAATACAGATTTTCAGACTATCTACGTTTAAAGCGGTATAAACTGTTGATTAAGTGTTCATTTTGCATTTTGGTCTATAGGCATGTAGAGTATGTGCTGTTATTCAAATAATTCTTTGATTACTATTTCAGATATCTTAGCGTAGAGAAATAGAGGGAGAGAGAAATAAATAAATAAATAAATAAATTGAGAGAGAGTGCAATGTATATATAACACGATTGACGATTGTGGGTTGTCATTTGGCCTATCAGATCCAATTAAGTTCCATTTCCAAGTACACGTCGATTTCGTCCTCGTGGTGGTTGGGTGCTGAGTTGTAAATACCCTCTAAAGGTTTCAACATCGTTCATAATAACCACTGGAAATGAGGCACAATCTGCTATTGTGAGCATTTTGACTGTGTGTGATCAGTAGCCTGATAATGGAACGGGAAATGCCGATCATAAAAGTTGCCAGTCACCGAAGATTAGATCGTACCTCATTTCCGGTGGTTAGTATGAATGATGTTGAAGCCTTCGAAGGAAATGGACGAATCGGCATCCAGCTACCACGACTTGGAAATGGGGATCAAACGGATCCTTGCGTAACTGTTAATGCAAAGCGAAAACCCACGATTGCTAATAGTGATAATTATCAATAATAAGAAGTGGTCTTTTTTCTGCTTCACATTCATTTCAAAGATATTCATACAATTGGAGCGACGCTGACAATAGAGAATATGATTTATGCTAGAAATTTTACGACACTGATTCCATCTTGTTTCAACCAAAGAGATACGTTATCAGCAATTATAAAAAACCAATCTTTGGGAGCAAAAACATAATTATGAATATTGTGCGTAGTTTCGCGGTGAATAAGTGTCAGTTCTTTAAAACTGAAATTTATCTGCATTCTCGTGTCCATCATCAGAAAGAACCTTCGAAGAATGGGCTTAGTTCAACATAAAAATATAGTATTCCGTTGTTACCATGGTGATCCGATCCTTTGCATGTTGTACCAGAAAATGTGTCCCACGTAGTATCAGCACTGATTCACATTTCACAAATATGAGTATAGTTGTAAAGGATCTAGTGAGACTATCTTCATTTCTGTCCATTTAAAAAGGCAGCTTTATTCATAAGTCTTCAAAATGATAATTTTGTCATCTCCTGAAAACCAAACATGTATTTTGCCCTTTAATGGCACAGGACACAATTACTAATCAGCTTAGTCAAATTTAATTGCCCGACAAGTTTATGTCAGGAGAAGAAATGTACAACTATTTGATGTGACATCGGTTTCAGTCGCAGTAAGAGCCCAGGCTGTGACTGACAAGAGGCTAAACGGAAAAGAAACCACTGCCTATCAGAAGCTGTTGCGTGCACGATAAGAAACCTTTTCACGGCACATTTTATTGACAACACCTAAGCTCATTTATCATTTTGTTTCGTCGTCGAATTTTTGACAGAGATACACATTCTGATCGTTTCCCAACTAATCGGAAACGGAATATTAAAAAATTATATTCACAAGTCAGTGCAAATTGAAAGTCTACAACAAACGGTATTTAACAGATTGAAATTCGCCTGATTTACTAACTGTAAGTCTAATACATGGAAATGTGGAAATACACTAAATGAGAAAATAACGCCCCTTTGAGTTGGACAAATTGAGTTTTAATCTAATAATCGTTTTCATAATGGGCATTATTGTAATTATATCGGAGCAACAAACATTATCAATTTTAAACAGAGACCAATTTACATCTGAGTAGTATGTTCGCCATGAAAAAAATATATCGAAGACTTATTCAATATAAAACGCTGTAGTCTTAGCCTCAAATGTTGCCTATCATTTGATCTGCTTTGGATGCCGATCAGCTCAACTTGGAGGATCAAACATACGGAAGGGCTTAGATTGCCAAAGGCATAGCCAGATGACTGCTTGTCCTGCCGCTAACTAACTCAATTGCATGCGCACAGGTCCGTATACGAGCCAACGCGTTTAAAAGCTGGAAAAAGCAAGCAATAATAAGCAACCTACGTGTTTTTTTCATAATAAACTATTAGATTGAAAGATATTTTTGCTAGGTGACATTGGTCCATTGTTACAAGATCCTTTCTTTTTCGAGCTGATAACACAATTTACGGTTGCTGGAAAACTGATAGCACTCGTAGGTCGGTAAAATCTTGATTTGTGTACATTTCCAGTTGCACAGATTGTTTTTTTAATTAATCGATGGGTTCTCATTGGTCCCGTGACTCGGAAGTCTTCCTTACACTAAGTGTCCGTAAAAGATATGGAAACCAGATTTTCCGAATTTTTTCCATATTTCCGGAGTATTACTTCCAGTTCCATCTTCAGGGTTGATATGAAGGATAACATCATTGGAATGGATTTTCTTTATTCATTTTAATCTCGTTTTACCTCCCAAATCTAGGACCATTGGACAAGGCACTGGGATAGTGACTTATGCTGAGACTGGGACCTCAGTAGTTAGGTCAGTGAGACTACCCAGACACGTCGTCGCCGATGACTTGGTGGATGTCATCGAGAAACACCTGGCCGTGTTTCTACCATTCAAGGCTAAGTGCAAGGGTTTAAAGAAAGGCATATAACATAAAATCGATTTGGTGGAACCACAACCCTGTTCACCGAAGGCTCAACCGTTAGCACAACATAAGCAGCAGGTTGCTATTGAAGAATTTAAGCGGTTGAGACAGGAAGGAATTCGTAGGTGTTCAAATTCAAACTTTGCATCTCCAATAGCGGCTGTTCCCAAACCTGAACCAGGTCAATGGAGGGCTTGTGGTAACTATCGTCTATTGAACTCGGTAACGAAAGGCGATTCCTATCTTCCACCGAACCAGAGTATTCTGCTCAGGGATATAATGGGGTATGAGGTTTATAAAACTTTAGATCTGCAAAAAGCGTACTATCAAGTACCTATGGAGGCAGAATCTATACCGCTCACAGTAGTGCAATTTCCTGGAGGAGGATCGCATAAATTCTTATGTATGCCTTTTGGTTTGAAGAATGCAAATCAGACATACCAGCGTCTGATGGAGGAAGTTCTTCACGACTGTCCATTGGCTAAAGTGTATATAGATGATATCATTATATATTGTCAATATAGGGAGGAACACCGGAAGCATTTGAACGTCGTTTTAACTAAGCTGGAACATTATGGATTGGTAGTGAAGCCAGAAAAGAGCAGGATTGGTTGCTCTACTGTAAAATTTCTTGGACAACAACGATAAGGAATATATCAACCTTTTCCTTTTAGTAAAGGCGTGACAACTCTTTCCTTGGTAAACAAAATAATATGTAGTAAATTACCCATATGTTATTTTACTACTTATAGAGCCTAGCGAAATAAATTTCGACTACAGGCACTGATGGAATTCCTTCCTTCCTGTTCGTCAATTTAGCTCTACGACAGTATGATTGGTGTGAATCAGACCAGATTTTGTGCATCATATGTTTTCCTAAAATGAACTTTTATTTCCACTGCTAGTTATATTTTTTATTCTGTCTTTTGTACCATGTTCGGCCAATTCATTTCTATGCAATTATGGCATAAGAGTTTTGCAGCTTTAACTAAACTTCTATGCATAAATTCAATAAGTTTATTCCACGACTGGTTGTAAACAACATTTAAATATACACCAATCCTACATAGACATTGCCAGTCGAACAGTATTGTAAAATTACGACCAATTGTACGCATTAAAGCTTCTAGTCTTTCCTTGATCACCACCGGAGCTGGACAGAAAATTGACTGATAGGAATGAAACATCCGTGTCTCTTATAGTCTAGCATAAATCCCTCATGATATGATTAAATTCATTTTATGAAGTTAAGCTTTTGTAAATCTCAAATCAATTAAATACTGTTTGTTGCGGAGAACTAATATACATGCAAGTATGTATAAGGTGTTGCAAACCTAGTAACCAGTTAGATCAGTTGTGACCAGAAGGATACACCGAAGACAGCATGAACATGCTGCCATTGTTCATGCTGTCTTTGGTGTATCCTTCTGGTCACAACTGAACTAACTTGTTACTAGGTTCGCAACACATAATACATACTCAAATCAGTTATCAGACGAAGTAGAAGCTTAATGTGCGGATGAACATAAAGAATATTAAAATCGAATAAGCAAATAATAAATATTTATGTGGTAACAGATTTTGTCCAGTGTAATGCTAAAAGAATAAAAACTTTTATGCGCTCAGACTGCTGCGAACTTAATGAGCACAAGTATGAAAATTCCCCTCACACTTGTCCTCACCTGGTCACCTATCTCGTCGTTTAATCAGGTTTTTAACAGAGAATTGTTTAATAGATTCCTCGTGAATAACTACATCTTTTTTCATTTTGTTGATCCACATAAAGAAACAATACACAAAAGGCGTCCAAAAATACATACTAAAAGCAAATATTTGCCAAATGATATGAATATAAAATGTACCGAAGTTGTAAAGGCTACCAGCTCAACTTTGTTATCGCTTTCGATTTTAAGTTTCAACTAACCATCCACATTCTACCATTATAGGACAGACAAAATCGCGGACAAAGCAATTGTGAGAAGTACTAATGAGTGCCATATTAGAAGGAAACTGATCTGGTTGATGAATAACATTTGCTATTCTATGCAATATCGATTTAAGAAGGATTGCATGTACGTTTAATCAAATCCTGGAAGTAAATTGTAAATAGATAAAAGATTATTCGCGCTATTTTACAATAGATGGCAATATCAGGGTGGTAAAAAATGTAAATTTGCATTGATTCAAAACCAAGTGTTTGTGACCAAGATTACCAAACGCAGACTCCCGGCTCCGATTTGTTAGTTGATTGGTTAAATATAACAGGTAGGTTTGCAGCGAGCATTGATTTATCGGATTGTGAACATCATTATTCAAAAATATTAATCGGTATTAAGATAAATTCCAATTTCATTTCTAATCAGTCAGGCAACAAAGTAAACCTACAATCAGTCACGAATCATGCTGTGTTTCGAGGTCCAATAGTTATCAACAGATATCATCAGCAATCTAACTAACGTGGATCATTTCACATTGAACAAATTGTGTTTAAAATAAAAAAAATAAAAATTATTTCACTAAAAATATCCTATGCACCTTCGTTGACTAGAATGTAGGCTGCGTATGTTTATCCGTTCCCGATTACAACGTTATTGCAACATTCAACAGGATAATATAAATTTCGACGGTGTTACGCAATTGCAGACGTGTATTCACCATTTGATTTAAAACAGACGTTTAAGCTACAATGTTCTCTCATTCGAGTAATTAACCGTCTGGTCGATCGGCCTACGTAAGTTGATCGACAACTTGCGCAATATAAATTATTAAATTGTGCAAAAATTGTTTGCGCCAAATGGAGGGTTGAAGTTCGCTAGAACGTTTGAATAACGCTAGCTAGTTCGCAAACCTAATCCAGATATTTATCATCACGCGTGCAGTTAATTATTGATTAGTTTAGTAACTTATGTGAATGGGACGCAAGCAGTACTCAAGTTATGTGCGTGGCTACTTATAAATTATACAACCGACATACGAGTTAAGTTATATATATATATATATATATATATATATATATATATATAAAGATTTTTTAATGAAATAGAATATGTTAAACGTAGCTATTTTAAAAATTTTGTATTTTTAAACAAGAAAGAGAAATATATTTTTTCCTTTCGCAAATTGGCATATTATTTATCGGACAATGAATTTTCAGGCCTGGTTGATTCAAATTGACCGGATAATCCAAACTAACATGTGTCCACATGCAGCAAGATCTAGCATTGCAAATTTTGTTTTAATTTTTAGTTGCTCGACAGGTTAAAGTAGATTTGCGGTGAGAATCTGGAGAACACTAATAAATAAACAAATCATGCATTTGAATTCCACTATTACGCAGTACAGCCAGATGTAGCAAAATGTCAAAGATTGTGTTTACTTACAGTTTAAATTAAATTTAGAATTATAGATCAATAGTGATCCTGAGTATTGTTTGATTATTTTTTCAAATAAGGAAGTACATAATAAATATACATAATAAATAATGTAAAACAAAGTGTGTCCCGTTTGAACATAAGGTCAAAATCGATAACACAAAGGATCCACCCATAGGAATTCCTTTACTATTTTTTTATAATTAATTTTATCGTGGAAAATTTAAACAAACAAGATTATTACTTTATTTTAAATTAAGCAAATAATGCTTTATTAGTTATCCTCATCTAGCTCGAATTATAGAAAACAGATGTAGTGTTGTAATTAGCTATCTTTACTAATTAGTTTTAAGAAATTAGAGACCAGTTTAGTAAACCAAAACGAAGGCGTGTATTTGGTAAGAAAGAGCGGAATCACTCTGTGTCCGACAATATCTGAATAAAAGTTCGCCGATCATCTTAGCTACCACCTAGGATCTGTCGGGGTTGTAATAACTCTATTACACTATGCACTGTTTGTACTATGTCAATGTTACTCTTTTCGTTTCTTCAAATAATTAAAGGGCATTTACGCAATCGTCGTCCCTTTATGCATTTCAGATATACTTCCCATGTTTAACCCCGACTAAACGATCATTTTAATGATAGAATTACCAATAAGGTTAGCCTGATTTTTATCAGTTTAAAACGGAATCATTTTTAGAATAGAAATAATTTAGTGTGCATAGTTTATACCTTTTAAAAGCTCATGTCTGAGTACAAGTCAAACAGCAAGGTGTTACGCAACATCTCCGTGAACGTACGCTTCGATACAGTCAGTGCATGTTAATGGGAATTAATGACGCTTTTTATAAATAAGCTCGGCGAGCCAAGTGATAGTTTCGCCTATTTTGGAAGTTAAGGCCAGGAAAACATGACCATTTGATTAAAATGTAATCCATTAGCACATGCATTTCAAACGTAATATATAACCATTAGTAGTAACCGGAAAATAGCTCATAATATTATTCTACATTGCTAAATCTACTACATGACAGATTCGTAATGTGGTTCCATGTCCTACTGGTGAATGGTTTGTAGGCACCACATACAAATTCTTCTGAGTTTAAAATAACTTTCTTGTGTTTATGTAAATATTTTTAACGAGATCCGCTCTGCCTAATAAATTTATGTTTGTGCGAAACTGTTTGTGGCCTCTCAAAGGTGAAGATCTGAATAAGTCTCAATTCATTTTAAAATATCTCAAGAAAAGTGTTATACTAGCTGAAGCAATTGTAAATTGTTTACAAATCTATTGTGACGGCACGAATTGCGTTGTGAAATGTGCTCACCTGATTTTTTATCCGAAATGCTTGATACCATATCCGTTTTGTATACATACCCAACTATTGTGATACCCAATCCTAGCGCTTCGTGGCTCCGTCTGTAATCATGTTTCCAATTTGTCACCGCTTCCGATGAACAAGTCCTGTTCCCTTGCAGTCTACCATCTTCACTTACAGCATCACCAGTTTCTGTGTAATCGCCGGAGTTGTTGCCATTTCTACACATCTTACCGTCACCTGCATTGACTCGCTCTGTTCTGAGCGTCCATGGATTGTTCCGATTTGAGGTCAACCGAAGAGAACAAAATTCAGGTTTAAATTTGGCTATCCGCGATTGAATCCTTCTGTCTATCTCGATCGTATAGATTTCGGTTTGATGATTTGGAGGTAGGCACGCCTTTTTGTCGAGGCATAGCAATATATTTACAATTGAATTTTGACCAGAACTCTTTCGGTCACTTTTAAATGGTATACGTGTTTGGCAGGTCAAATTTGATGTTCTACTTTCAAGGTTGGTCGAGATGTCCTCAGTTTTAATATTTATATTATCCACATCACTACCATAATCTTTTATTGGCATAATCAGTGTCTTGTTATAGCTTGGAGTAGTCTGCTGATAAACCGTGTGTGTATCGCATCCAGGAGGATTTGCAATACCGTCCATCATGACGGAAGACGTTGACTGTGAAGTTTGAATTGAACACTTGTAAAGATTAAGCTCATTTTCAGAGCGACAGGTGGGAAAAACGTATTTCAAACTATGATCCCGCACTTGGAACGCTTGCTGGTAAGAAGCAACGTTTTCAGGTACCAAATTAGGCGTGTCGAGCATGTTGCCATTTCTTTTGATATTTTTTTCGTCATTAATCCGTGGACAATATAGCTCCGGCTTCACGCCTGTTTCTTCGCTACATTTAGCGATTTCATCTGCCTGCTCATTGCCTGCCAGTTAAATCAAACAAAATAGATTTTAAAAGTCGGACATAACAGTTCTGCATGCTTTATATAATCCAAACATTATGGCCGCAATGCATTAAATAAGTCTGCTCTAGTGTGCGTCTACATAGAGACAAAACTCCAGTGCCAAGATTAAACGAAATTTGGTTGCGCGGGCGGTGATTACAATTACTATAATCAAGATTGCGATCTTTAAATTATCACCTAACCCATTAATTACTTGCATGTGTCAGTATAAACTAAGAATTGTATAGAGTATAAAAGGCAATTCATCCAGTAGACCGGTTTCGTCCAGATTCCGAAGCAGACGTGCCAAGGTTCGATCCCTGTCCGCGGCAAATTATGGCCAGTACGTGATGAGTTCCCAATAAGGACAAAACTGGTCTACTGGATGAATTGCCTTTTCTACAATATACAATTCTTTGTTTATACAGACATATGTAATTTATTAATAGGCCAGGTGCTTATATCCAGTGCCACAAATCACACCCATTTGGTAACAGCAATTTCCTACGTGGTTCTGGCTTCATGTATGAGCACAAGTTTAAGCTACTATTAGCGTGAAGTTACAAGCTGCCATCCCCTACATATCGAGACGAGACAAACAACATGCTTGTAAATTCTTGTGTACTGCAATATTGTTGTCATAAAAGGACTAAATCATCGTTATGTAACAAATAATTTTCCAGTATTATACCAGAGGATATTTAGGCTATGCCAAATCTATATCTGTATATGAAATTTTAAAACTATTTTTATGGTTTACTAATTAGAAACATGAAAATGATTAAGTTTCCGTTAGTTAAACTTTCAGAAAAACGCAGTCATATTTAATTACATTTCAAAATCATTTTTCGACACAAACGCAATTCCACTTTAAAGTTGCCAATCCAGTTTACTATCTTGGAATCTGATTATTTATAAATTTTATCAGCTGTTGTTATGCTTGAGCTGTTAACTACGACGGATATTTACAATGTGTAACTTGCATTGACAAAAGCACCGGATTGCTCGTCCACATATGTAATTTGTTCTCTAAAATACCTACGTCTCGGTAACTTCGCATGTTCCTGTGAAGGATAACCTTGTGTTTTTAGGTGTTTTACTGTAGACTACTCTTTATGTCCTTATGAAGTGGATAGATTGTCGTTTAATATAAAGTTGCTAACATTCGATTGAGAATAGCTATATGGGTATATACTGTACAGACGCGCTTTAGCTCCATCTCATCAACTAATTAACTGGAGAAATAGAACGTATGCATTAATTTTGTTTAAATAGAATCGAGTGTTTTGCACACAAAATATGTACATAAGAGTCCAGATAGTTTAATAAGAAGAAACATAACTAAACACATTTTTGCAATTTAAATTGGTATGTCAATTATAAGGCTTCGTTAGAAGGTCGATGGCTTAAAATTGCTTGAAACTTATTGAAAATATTTCAACTGCAATTCTTGTATAAAATTTGGGAATATGGAAAATTTTATAAATTCTTGCGCTCTTATTTAGCTATAAAACTTTTATTCAATAAAGAAGCTAATGCGGATTTAACGCAGAAGCCATCTATCTATCTGTAACGTTCATCGTTAAAGATCAATGAATTTTTTCGGTTTGTGCGTGAATCGTCCGCTAGAGATACCGATACTAATTCATTCACTGCAACGTTTCTTTAAAGAAATTTTGATTTTATAGTGAATAAGACGACACAGGTTTTATCGCGATAACGCTGGTACAGATATGTCTGGATTTAACTCAAATAATAATTAATTCATGTTTGCTGAAAATGGGGACAACGTGAAATATACAAGAGAATAATAATAAACTACGTTAACGCATTCATAAATCGGTTATATTGACTGGAATATTTTAAAATGGCTACTAAATTTATTGGTGAAGTATGTAAATTTGAAATATAATGCATTAGATACATCAAAAGGAAAAGGGCAAACTTAAATATATATATATATATATATATATATATTATCATTTTGCGGAAACTAATAGATATGCAAATTTGTAATAGGTATTGAGTACTTAGAAACAAATTAGTTCATATAGAACTAGAGAGAGAAACCAAAGTCAGCATGAATGAAAGTTATAATCTCGTGTTCGCACACGTTTTGTGTTTACTGACGATTCATCAGTAAGAAACGATACTACGTCATATTATCTCTGTATATTTTAAGAAATTTGAGACAGTTAGACGATACAATCTACTATACCAGTAAGTATTCAAACAGTAATAGAATTAAATTTAAATAAAGTCTTCGGCAATGCGACTTCAAATCCAACCCACTACATATGTATCATGTATACAGATCCTTTAATAAAATTCAGCTTTCCGCTTAACAATATACTTTATCTGGTTTATCCTTCTAGTTATTTTTGATTTAATTTTTTTCTAGTTGCGCAACAACTAATACACAAGTGTATATATATATATATATATATATATATTGTGTTATCCGTCCCAAACAATATTTAACTGTTATATATTTTCATAATCACCTCGAAACGTGATTACTGATATCGATCATGGCCAAAGTGTGTGGATTCACTGGAGTAACAGGTGTTCAGAAATAGTTGTAATCCTCAATTTTGGTGAGCTTTAACATACATTAAAATCCACTGTGTCTATTTCATTCATCGACTCTGCAACTATACCATGTAGTTTTTCATCAAATCAAGTGATGGTTCGTACTGCACATAATAGCTATAGTAATCGTACCTTTTTACGGGCTTGGCTATATATATATATATATATATATATATATATAATATAGTAAGTTGCTTTGAAGTTATTTTGTCAAATACTTTATATGACGTTAGCTCTACTATTGTAGATTTATACATTCGTGTAGGAGATTGTGCTATCCAATTGTCCGATATTCCTCACACAAATATATTGTGGATAAAGGGTCTATTACCGGCTCCTACTGAAAAGCCACCAGAAATCACGAAGTGAATGTGCACGAAATTATACGTTCTGTTTATGTTGTATTGGTTTTATCCTTCTGATTATATTTGAATTACTTCGTTTATAGATGCGCAACACCTAAAAGAATAGTTTGTAGATTGATCAAATCTACCTTCATGAAGCTTGTCGGTAGTCGCACAATTTTTACTATTACCTGCAATTCATTTGAATAGTTCTAGATAAATAGAAAAAATCTGTGCAAAACAATTACATTTTTTGTACAGCTAGCAAGAGATGAACAAGGAAGATCACCAGACCATTGATGGTAAATTAAACAAATTCATAGAGATTCACATAAAGCAGAACATATCTGAAATAAGTTTTACCTATGAAGATGTAGATATTTCTACAATAATTAGAAATACAATCAAAGTTACACTAACGCAAATGAACAACCACAAGACATAAAATTTTGCGCCTAACAGCTGGTCATCAGTAGAAGATAAAAGCACATTCCTCGATGAACTAAAGAGTTTTTTCTTGCTTGAAGGAGTTTCCGTGTTTCGCACCTGGATTAATTGAAATTACCTGATCTGCGTTTTGACTAACGCAGCTTTCATTGTTCCAGTAATTTTCTTTTAGCACGATATTTCGGCCCATCTTACCGTAGGCCTTCATCAGTTGCATCTCACGAAACAAATGAAGCAAGTGTTTTATTTCCTCTAGTCATAATATTTATATACCTCAGACTGACCTTTCATTAGATATTCGCGTGTCACATATTTGTGTGTGTGTACATTTTCATAACCGTTGTTTTCATCTAACTAATTTCGACCAGAGTGGCTGAATAATAATTTATCAATTGCATGCAATAACTATTCGTTTTTAACACACTCAGTGTAAATGACGTAACTGAGATGGGGGAGACCCATAATTCAGAAACACTCGTCATAAAAACATGCCATGAGTGATTAAACCAGAAGTCCGAAAGACTATTGCACATGTTAAATTACAATTCAAACCACTAGGTTGTACTCAAGATAGAGAAGTTAATAACAGTTATTGGCGCACGCCACGCATGTCCATGTGTATGTGTATGCATAACTAAAAAACTTGGTTAAATTATTTTATTTTGATACACATGTACGTACATCTAAATGAAACTGCAGTCAATAGACATTAATTTACCCTTTGCACGCGTCAGACAAATTATTACTTATAACTATTGTATTATTATAATATTTCCAATGGGTAGGGTGGGGGTGTAAAACAGAAAATTAAGGTTGAAGTCACTATTTGTTTTAAAATCAAATGAACAGTTAGAGATGAAATTTTGAAGACTATATTCATAATAATTGTTTATTCATTTGTTGAATAAAAGCCCACTAATTAGTCAATCTTAATCTGATGTTCTTAATCTTTTACTGGAGCTAGCTTCAGTTACCAATTCATGCAATCGCCTTTTTCTTCCACTAGCTAGTGCAGTATTCCAAATTGGACCTAAGGATTTTTCAACAGCTGTTTC